>KZ308814.1:141069-154989 GCA_000376725.2 Ladona fulva
GTGTACCTCATTCATGGTCTGGAATGGAAATCATTGATTGCATTGGAAGTGATCGGTGGCATAGGGTTTAGAAAGTTAGGGGTTATACTTATTTATAGAATTAAGTCTTTCATCCTGGTTAATTTTTGGCAAAAATGCTCATGTATTAGGATTAATAACTACTACATGCAACATATTATCTATATGGAATATTAAAGATAATAACTTCTCATATCTCATACCTTGTAATGGTGATTCTGATACATAGGACCTCCTGGTGCAACCCCAGCAAATCCTAGACCACCATCTGACATAGGAGCAAGGATGTCTGTTAATGAAATTCCTGTCAAGCTAGAAGCCAAAGTGCAAGCTGAAACTGAATTACCTCAAGAACACCCTTCCCATCTGTCCACTTTATCTCAACTTGAATCTGATAGTATGAGTGAAGCAATAGGTACTAGAGATGAAGCTGATCCTCAGATAAGATCAGAACAAATTCCTGTCTCTGCTCCGGAAGAATCCTTAAGTCATGAAATTGGTGATCATAAACACCCTGAAGAAGATAGACCTGTAGTTCCTGATTCCATTGAAGATTCTACCCCAGATTCTGGAGATGGAACCCCTCTCCCTGGAGAAATACCCTCTGGAAATGAGGTTGATGAGCAGAATGTGGCTTCTGGAGTAGCTTCCAGTTCAGAGTTCCAGGATTCTGCTGCATCTAGCTCTCCCAATGAGGAGGCTGGGTGTACGGCTTTGGCACTTGGAGATGTTGCTCCTTTCTGGGTCCCTGATGCAGATGCACCATCCTGCATGTCCTGTGCAATTAAGTTTACATTAATAAAGAGAAGGCACCACTGCAGGGCTTGTGGCAAGGTGAGTTGGCTATTTAAATACATCTACTAAATGTTAGAAACACACTTCAAAAGATGTTTTCTGTCTTATGAATGCATTGTATAGTTTTCAAGCTAAGCACTTCCTAATTAGCCAGCATCATTATTTTGGGTAGTTGTTGACATACAATCCTTGTGACTTATGGTCACACTTACAGTTACTCCGTCTCTCTTGAGATGGACTCAAGGTTTTGTTCATGCAGGTGGAACACAGACATTATATTTTCTAGAAGTAACATCATTAATCTTTCTGTGCTGTGTAATAAAAAGTCTTAGCACAGCATCCCTTTGAGGGATAGGGTCTAGCCTGGTGGCATTTACAGTGGGTGACGAGTAGTCAACACTGTCTCTCATGCTGCCACATTTGGCTTTTCTGGGCTATCAAGTAGATAGTATTTCTAATAAAAAGAAAAGTAATTTTAGGAGAGGTTTAATGCATAGTCATGACTATGCTACATGAGCTTGCACGTATTGATTACATTACTTGAAAACATTGCTGTATGTTTGTCTATATCATTCCCTTAGTTTGTAATCTGACCAGAATGTTTATCTATTACATCAATACATTTATTTTCTTCAGCTCTTTAAATTATTTTCTTTTTTCTCCCTTCTGATGTTTATGCATTTGTATTATCTATTTTTATTAAGTTTTTATTTTTACATTTTACCAATTATTCAGCTTTCAACTCAAATATTAATGCACTTTCTAAGTGATATTTCTCTATTCCCAGGTTTCCAATTAATCGAGAATAATCATTTAATGCACATGCTTTTGATTTTGTATCACTCCAGGTTTTATGCTCCAAGTGTTGCAGTTCCAAAGCAAAACTAACATACATGAAGCATTCAGAAGCAAGGGTTTGTTTGCCTTGCTTTGGCATTCTTCAGGAAGCTGCTTCTGGAGGCGTCTCTCCAACTGGTGGTGGTAAGTATCTTTGTTTCACTTTCATCAATTTCAAAAACCTTAAAAGTTGCTCCAGAATAGAATGATGTTAGTATTTATTATTTCAGCCATAGTATCTCCCATGAGGTATTTAACATTTCAAGATTAAGCCATTTAATTTACAATAGATGCCAGAACTAATATATTCAAGAACTCATTTTTTCCGTGAACGATACACGAAAATAATCGATTTAGGAAATAGAATCATGGTGCATGCACCCCCTGCCACATGCCGAAAGGTGGCTTGCAGGGTACAAACATAGACATATTTTTTTGGTTATAAGATTCATTGCAATATTTTAAATAAAATTATGGTATTATACTGCATATTGACTGGTAGACCACATATTGAAAGTATACTGATTTTCTAATTTTTATGAGGATTCCACTTCTTAAACAAGAGTGATAGCTTTCATTTGTCTATCATAAAAATTTTCTTTATGAAAGAAATGTTTTTGAACAATTCTCTTTCCAATGATGCCATTTAAATAACTGTAAACGGATGAATTTGTATTAAACATTTGTCTCAGTGGCTTGCAACTAGTTAAAATGAATGCTTAATGTATACATTTATCTGATCTAATACTTTCTCATTTCTTTAATGTTGCAGTTAATATTCTAAAATTTTACTTACTTTTATGTAACTGAAAAACATTGCTCATGATTAAGTTATGTACAGTTTAGAATATTTGAATTCTCAGATGTAAAAGTCAGTTTGAATCAGTTCAGTATTGGTAGATGGAGCAAAAGTTGAACTGAACTGAAATTTGATGTTTTCATTGAACCGGAGCTGAAACAGGCTACAGCTACATCCTTCTTCCCTCAGCATCATGACCTCCTCTATTGACTTTAATGTTGAATTATAATAAATAATATTTACTAAGAGTAGAAATGATCAGCTCTATGAAGGAAATAAAATTTGGTATTCAACCTGGATCAATCGTAAAAGCTTTCAGTGGGTACTGGTGCATTATGTTTTAGTTAGATATTGCCTGGTGATACCAGTAATTCATGATACTGATCGTTTTCAGTAATGAAATTTCTGTTCCAAATTGATGCTAAATTGTTGTTAATTGTAGGAAGGTACCATCCGAGCCATGGAGGAGAAGAAGGGACATCTTCTGACCACTCCCCAAGAAGACGTCATACCCGACCTGATCCCAATAATCCAATGGAATACTGCTCAACTGTTCCCCCTTTGGAGCAAGTAGGGGAGAGAGCGAGAGCTCCCCCTCCTACTGTCATGGTTCCTGTTGGGGTACTTAAAAGGGAAGGTAAGAAATGCGTTTGCATATACATTATAAACCGTAAAACATATTTCATTCACATATATTATCTTCATGTTTTATCAGCGCTAAGGCAAACCACTTGCTTTCATGGGCCAAATTAATCAGTCTACTAGTTCTTACAGGTTGGATTTTAAATCAAAGTAGAATGTAATAAAACTCTTTTTTGCAAAACTTTAATCATATTCTTTGTGTTTCAGTCATATTCATTCTTCTCTATCTACTGCTATGTACCCTGAAGATTTATCATATATTAATAAAAATTAAGTATAAATGAGGGTATTCTTTGTATAATGATTATAGGCATTTTCAGTTAATTATTTGCTTATAAAATTTCTTCTATTTGGTCAGCAATAGGGGTTTTCAACCTAATATTTAAACTGTGCATATTTTGCTAAAAGCAGAGAGACTGTAATAATTTTCAATTTGAATTTGTTCCAATTTACACTCTAAAATGATATGCATTGTGAGCTAAATTAATGGTTACAAAGTTAGAAGAGAAACCAAGAGAAAAAGATAATGTTCATATTTGAAAATCAGGGAATATTTTTTTTGAAAAGTTCCATCAGAAATTTAATGAAGCATGCCTGTAGCCTGTGCATGTTTTATTAGGCATGATGTATTATGCATCAGGAATATCAATACCATCCAGAAAATTAGGTGTAAAACTTAATTTATTTTTTCTCTTTGGAGATACTTAAACTTACTTGATTTGACTCAGTCTCAGCGAGTGTTATGCAGTAGATTTCTGCCTAGTGATAAACAGGCATTTTCTACTTCATAAAATTGGACGTTGGTTTAATAATTCTTCTTAATGGAACAGTAAATCTTTTATGGTTTTTGTGATCATAGTTTTCAGGATAACTTATTAGCTTTAGGATATATTGCAAAATGTTTTGAAACAATCAATCTAACCTAACATTTCGTAAATTATTCTACCTTTTCAGAAAAACTAAGCACTCTTAAAGAGGTATGTCCTCTAATTATGAAGTCCAGATAAAACTATCCTAGTTTTTGTATTATTTTCTATTTGGTTGATGTTGGAAAAATATTTGAATTCTGTGTATTGTTTGGTGGGCTCCTTGGTCCCAAAATACTCCAAAATTATTAAGAAGTTTAAAAAAATTTTTTGTTTGCTTTCTCTATTATTCGAATGAAGTATCAAGAATGAAAATATGGAATTGCCAGTGGGCATTTGAAGAACCAGCTAGGTTTAGGCTCACTAATCAGTCTGTTCTTTTATTGGAGATAAAGTTCTAATTTTTATTGTTTGGTATTTTTTCTTTGCTGTTTTTGGTGTTATATTTTTGTTTTATTTTGATGCTCAGAATTTTTACAATTATGCCTTTGGTTGAAAACCCCTTATTTTTGAGAAATTTGAAATTTAAAAAATGCAAATAATTTTACGATACAATAGAGAATCTTATTTGGCACCAGATATAGAGCATGCGTGCCCATTCTTAAATCCTTTCTCCTAAGGAACCCTTTCCCACTCCAATTTTTATTGTAACTGTTACTGCTTGCTGCATGGCCAGAGGTCCCCCCACACATTGCTGCTCCTTCCCTCCATGCCATTATTTTCAGGGCCTGTCATCAGTGGCCCCATGTCTCAATTGCCCACTGTTGCCTCACGTATCCCTGACGACGCCTTGCCACCGTTGGTCGACAAGTCGACAGGCAGCTGTGTGGGGGGAGGAGGTTGGTCTCTGGTGTTGTTCAATCTCCTTGTTTCCTTTCCAATCAACTCTTAACATTCCTTTTCCTTTTTTGAATGGGTTTATCTAGTTTGTAGTTTTGGCCTCTAGGAGGTCCCCTTAGCTTCTGTGATGCGTTTAAATTTTATATTAATATAGATTTGCTTAGTATTGTTTTCATCAATTTTGCTTTTGTAATGCAGCTGTTTTAATCTCTTTCATTAGGCATCTCTTTTAGTTTAAAATGTGGTAGTCTCTTGTCATCTGAAAATGTACCATCCAAGGAAATGATATTTTCCTTATTTTAAACGTTGAACTTGATATTTTAAATTTTATTTTACCTTAGCTTAATCTATTCATGCAGTAAAAACTGGAACATTAAGAACTATTGATTAATTTCAATTCCTTATTTTTAGCATATGGTTCTTTTTGGTAGACATAATTTGATTATGTGGATTTAATTATTGTCTTCAGTTAAGGTAAGGTAGGCAATCTTAAATATGAGACATGGCTGTTAAATACTTATACATAGGTGAAACTATTTCTCAAACCATAAGGTAAAGAAAAGGTAGAAATATATTTACATTTTCTGTGATCCTCTGCTGTGGTAAGTGAAACACTTTGCTGCAAAGAAAATCACAAATATGAGGTACTCTTCAGTGTTTTCAGGAGCCATGCTGGAGGATTTACTGAAGAAATGTATTTATTTTTGCCTTCCTTTTACATTATTACTAGTTGAGTAGTTTTTCCGAAGATAAGCTGAAAATATAACTTAGTATTTAACAGTTTGATATCACTTAAGGTTCAAATATTGCCAATTTAGTCATTTCTGTTCTTCCAAGTCAAGTCAAGAAACATCATAAAATTTACTGATCTCATTATTACTGTGGACATTATTATTGCATGATATAGTAATATGGCAAGAGGCTATTGTACCTAGCTTACTTAGCTTCTTTGTGTTGGTTTTATTTCAGTTTGTACTTTTCTTATTATTTAAATTTAAAATCTACCAACTTATAGAAAATTAGGCAAACCCTTAGCTTGTTTCTGATGCTAATTTACTCAAAATATTAATGTTTTTGTAAGTGAAATGAGAGTGTCATAGATCTCACAGGGAAATAGATTTCATTCATTGAGATTAGCAATTAACCCTTTTTGCCTTGCAGAAGATTAGCTGGTTCAACCTCTTTTGGTTCTCCTCTATCCTATCTAATCTTTAAAGATATCTCAATGTAGCCTTGAAATATAAATTACTTGCAGAGTCTTTAAAATTCAGTTTTGGATTTAGAATTTTCTTTTGTTATTACTTGGCATTTACCAGGCATTTTGGCAATGAAGTCTAAAAATACTGGCCTATGTTAAGCAGGTTGCTCATCTTTTGTATTTAGTATATCAAAAAGTAATCTTTTCAGAGATTTTGGTATATTGGTATTCTCCAAACATGTTTTGGAGTATGTTTAAAGAAAAATTTTGCTTATGATCGACTCAATATTAGTGTATGTGGCTAGGTCTTTCAACCAATGCTTGGATTATATTATTTTTGCTCAGTTTAAGCTTTTTAAGAGTTTCTATATTTTTGTGGTTGAATATCTTAGAAACTTGAATCTTGAAAATGTAGGCTTATCATTTAAATTAGGCCAGAAAATCTGTTCTAGTGGTTAAATGTTCTGTAGCTGTGTTAAATCACAAATACCAGGCCTGTGCAGAAGTTATGTAGCCATTTTTACTTGTAAACAATGAAGTCATCAGGTGCAGGGTATCTTGAAATTCGGCACTAGTTTCTCTGTGCGCTGTAAGCCACTAACTTAGATCGATTCAGTGGGCTGCTAGCTATCATAAAGTGAGTATAAGCACAGAATAAGCAATCCAGAAGGCATAAAGAATATGCATCAATAAAGGCTAGGAATTATGTAAGAAAGATTCACTCAAAGGAACTGCTTTAAATTACCGTGATGGCCATGCTTCCATAGTTGTAACATGGGAAACTTATGGTGAAAGCAAGTGCTGTGAATGAGAAGACTGTTAATACACTGAAAGCTATTTATTTAATGCATTAGAGCAAGAAAATTAGAGAAAATTGAGTCAGTTAGGGCAGGAATCAGTGAATTTTGGAAAAAACCATGAGGGCATTAGGACACTGTTAGAGGGTTTCAAAAATCATATCAGGATTATGGCTTGAGATATTTGGTGCTAAACTCTGGCAATGCAAACGCCCATTTTATTTACCCAGGTATCTCAACTACTCTCTTTCCTGATTGTGATTTCTATTTCAAATTCAATTCAAAAGCGAGTGGAATGATTATTGAAAGAAAGGAGCTGTCAAGTCACGAAAGAACCTTAAGAGAATTGGATTTGTCAATTGGTGATGATCCCAGAAAAAGATTTTCTAACCTGCTTTTAACAGTGAAAGAGGCATTGGAACAAGTGTGCAAGGTCTTATGGGCGAGTTTAAAAAATTCTTTTGTTCAACGCCAATTTTGTTATATTTAGTGGCAGAGAGCCTTCCTTACTTACCTTTTATTCTCTCACATTTTCATGAAATGTTTTAGTAACACCCAACTATGCATTTCTACAATTATATTTGTGTTGTAAACAGTGGCAATTCAAGCTTAATGTAAGTGAATGCTCTGTAGTTAATGTCTTTGAAAAGAAACAGCTGTAGAATCAGAATAACCTATACAATAATAGAATAAATAAAATGTAATTGAGTCAGTTACATTTCTAGGAATCATTCTTACAATTCACTTAAATCGGAGTGCACAATTAAAAAAATCTGCAGGAAAGCAACTAAGAAGCTTAGTTTTATGAAGTAGGTTGTAGGTTGAAGTGATGAATCAATTAAGGAGCATTGTTATTTCACCTTGACTAGGCTCTTGGAATATGCTGCAAGTATATGAAATCTGCCAGTTGAAACACGTACCCTTAATTTTGAGAAAGTGTAACGCCAGGCAATAAGTAAGTTTTGCCAAAAAATGCCACAATAAAAAAGGAAGTGTTACAAAAAAGCTCTCATACAGATTGGGAATACTTGTAAGAAAAGAGATTTGAAGCTAGGCTGTGATTGCTTAATAAATTTGGAGAAAGCATGTTTGTAGATGCAACCAGTATTCTGCAACCTCTCGGCTACTTTGAATGATCCAAAAATGGGCATAATGTTAGAGAAATAGATTATAGGACAAGTTGTTTTAAGAAATCATTCTTTGAGCAAATGATACTTGATAACTAGGTGAAAAAGTAGCTTGATCATAAGAAGGTATTAATGTATATTTAGATCTATTGAACAACTGTAGTTCAGATATAAATGAGAAACTGCTCATGCATATAATCAATCATACAAATGATCATACATAATCAATCAAATGCATACAATCATGCAAAGAACATTCTGGTTTTTTTCCAGCAGAAGGTTTGGCAAAGCAAGCGTTACTTTATGAAGAATTGAGTAATTTTTCTTGAGGCAAAAGTGAAACAAAACAAACTTTGAAAAAAAGGTTAAAAGTAAATCACTTCAATGATCAGTTTACACTGTTATGGAGGAATTGTCTCTAATTTCTGTGATGTAAGCAGTGTTATTTATGGGAGATTTTCATTCAAATATATTTTAATAAACTTTCAAAAATTAAAATGGAGTTTCTGCAGTTAGTTTGATGTTTCCAGAAAATTTGAAAGCTTTTGGTTGTTGAGTGTATTCTTTTAAAAATTCTAGCCCCATTCTTTGGTTTTGGTTGCCGAAAGAGGTTGCCTTTCAATTTCGCATTTCAATGCTAAAAAAATCTTACTTTCTTTTGATTTCCTACTTCCTACTAACCATTTCAGAATGCTATTTATCCATCACTTATTAAACTGAGTGTGATGACTTAAGGGCCTTTCACTTCAATCTTTCCTGTTGTTATGGTATTGTATGTTTTGCAAAAGTATCTGACCACTTGAGTCTTTGTATTGGTGTATTTAAATGTAATATGTTTTGTTTGTTAAATTGTAACGTGTTTAGAATTTGTCTGTTATTTAGTTGTCATTTAGTATCCTGTATTAATGACAGCATTAATTATTAAATACTTTATTCACCTCTGAGAAATTCCAGTTCAGGAAGTTCTTTCATTTGGAGTTGATCTGTGTTTATTCATGTTCTAACTTCCAGTTACAGTTTTGGTTTACATTAAGGAGAAGTAATAGTTAGTGTAGTTTTCTAGATGTTGGAAGGATTTGCCATAGTAGTTGGTGTTGAAAAATTACTCATTTTGGTTTAATGATGAAATTTTGCTCTGAATATGACATAATATCTCATCCATCTACTCAAGCCTACATTAGGTTCAGAAAATTTGGTATAGATGTATTCAGTGATATTCAAATCACTCTCACTAACACAAACATAAATATTTTGTTGTTTTCAATTAATGTGGTTTTCCTTCTGAGGGGTTTAGGAAAATCAGTTTTGGTCAAAAGTCTCAAAAGAAAAAATTTTGGTTGAAATAATTTTTATTTAACATTTAACAGAATTGATGTTTGCTACATTTATTGCTGTTTTTGAGTACACATTTGATAGGCCAAAGCTCTGGACTCTATTCTATTCACTTCTGTAAATTATCCTGTGGTAATATATTTTATTTAAGTTTCAATTGATTTAATTTTAATCAGTTAATAAATTTAATTTTTGTTTTTAAATTAAGACGATTTTCAGGCTTTTAATGGTTGATAATCAATTCAATTGTTGTAATTTACATTCCAAATATGTCAAGAGCAACTTAGCTCACATTTAACAGGGTATTTCATCTTTTTCATCTAAAGAATCTAATAGCTTTAATGGGATCAGAAAACTTGTTTACTTACACATGCGTAAAAGTGAAATTACAGATATACTCAGTAGTTAGTGGCTAAAGGTGAATCTTATCATCTCAAATTTTTTATGTATAGTGCATGAAATATCTCATTTGTTGAATTCATCCAGAGATGCAGTTTATTGCTATTAACTTTTTCTGCTAATACGTTAATGATGAAAACAATAAACCTTTTTCATCGTAGATAAAAGATTTTGAGCTATTAAGTGAAACTCAACAAAATGAATTCATGTATTATAATCAGAATGACCAATGTCTGGGAATTAATAGCCTTTGCACTTTCATTGTATTTCTTCAAGTAGAAATTAAGTGGTAGGGATGAAAATTAACACATTTGAATTGAATGAAGGATAAACAATCAACTATGTATGCACAATACAGCAGTGCTATTTAAAATGAACAAACTCAAAATATTGGGTACTGTTTAGCATTTTGAAGAAAGCAGTTCAAATCTGAAATTTAGCCTCATTTTATTAATGGTATGCTTGATATCACATACTTTTCTTTATACTGTTTTTTCTATTTATAATTTTTTTGTAGACTTCTTATGTTACTGTTTTGTTGAGCTTATCTTTAAAATCTCTTTGACAGAGTACAACTTTGAGGAAGGGCCTGACCTTGAAAAGCTGATGGAAACACTTAGAGATGACTCTGAGCCTCCAGTGGCTTTCGCATTGTCGACGAATTTCTTTGTACTGGTAAAGATCATAACACGTGAGTATGCTGATTATTTTAATTATATAAACTGTGTACTTCAATTTTATATGTCATCCTATATATGTGTGTATAAACTCATATTTAGGTTGACCTATTAAGTTAAATTAAGATACATGTATTACTGCAATTAATATGTTACTCATCTAGGGTTTTTTAAATACAAAAATTCAGTGACAAAATCTAGAGTAGACAGCTAGAGGCATATTATGTGATCTAAGAGTCTGCATACCAATGCTGTTTACCAATTATCCTTGCGCAAATTATTGAATGAGGCCAACTTTATTTTATCTAAAGCTTGTGATGATTCTTGGAAATTTATATATTTTGATGATTGTAAAAGTATTCTTGACCTATACAACCCAATGCTTTCAGTTCAAACAATAAATATTATCTCTCTTAGCCCTTTTAATTGAAAACACACTTTCAAATGCCAACAAGTTACAATTATAATTAATACAATGGAATCGAGTAATTCTGTGCTCATAAAATTTTGTCACCTTATGAACTAGATATGTAAAAATGGAAAGTTTTTATTTAATTTCAAAGATTGTTCTCTGTTTGAGATAGGCCCATGTCCAAGTACAGTGGTCTCCAAAATTAATACAACACTTGGTGGAGTGATATAGTTCAGAGAAATAAAACTATTTGGAGGAATGCACTTAGAGCTACCCCAGTGACATTGGCGAGGAGAGGAAGGGGTGTATTGGCTTATTTGGAGACACATACAGTTATAAAAATTAACTAATGATTCAGTAAATTATCTTATATATAATTTTTAGATTAAATTTTTACATAGAATGAAATTCAGTTAATTCAAATCCTGAATTCTCTACTTAAAGTATAATTTTAACTGATTTATTAGTTAAAGATATAAAATTACTATAATACTGATTATTAAATATAATATAAGCTTTATTTAGCCCAAGGCTATTCAATACATTTAAATACAATTATACCAATAAATACAAATTATACAGATAAATACAATTTTAAAAATTACGTACGTAAATTACTTCAAACATGACCCTAAACATCTGGAATTGGCTGAGTAGAAAATAAAATTTCGTTTTGATCTAGATTCATTAGCTCTGTAAGTCAATTCTTTTGGAAACAATAAGTAACTGCGCTTGTTTTATAATAGATTAAATGTTGCTACAATAAGATTCATATGTAGATTTTGGAATAGGCAAGATTTTTATTAATCACCAATGTTGATTATATTCTTGTGTATTTTACAATTCATAATTTCAAGCAGTTAACTATTTTTATGACTTATAATAACAATTTTGAATCATCTAATCTTTATAATGGTACCCATATCTGATTCCCATGGCTATTATTTATGATTCGAATTTGAAAAAGAAATATTTCTTGCTGGCACTAAGAATGCATTTTTCATTTAAGCCTTTCTAAAAATTGTATCATATATTTATACATTTCATTTAACCTGGAACAATTTGAGCGATCAAAAGTTGGCTATTTCTTGCTTTTTGTTGATTTTAAATTCTTTGCTAAGTTTTAAATCTGTCTCCTCTAATTCCCAATTCTTATACAAATGCATAAAATATCAAGCAAGGTTACTTGCATATCATATATCTACTTAATTAATTAGATTGCTCAATTTCAATATTTAATCAATATTTCAGTGGACTGCTGTGTTAATCGCACTGTCTGGAGCTTCACTACTCGTGGCATGAGGTGTGTGGGGCAGGATGAAGTGATAGTTCTACTTGAGTGGCTTCCTACAGACAAGGGGCCTCCACGTGATATATTCTGCCATCTCGGTGCACTGTATGAACAAGCATCTAAAGGTATTTCCGTCCTTATTTCATGGCATAATTTCATGAGATATTGTTAAGCAAGACCTGGGTTATTTGTTTTTCTTAATATTTAGTCAAACTATATTCACATCTCTTCCTGGGACCCTTCAGTCTATATTTTATCTAAATTAAGTTGTTTTTAAGTGTTTATTTACACATTTCAGAAGAGAATTTTTTAGAATTGTTGCCAAGGAAATCTTATATTTTTACATAATTATCTGTAAACTTTGGTTTAAATTTGATGGAGGTGGCCATATTGTTAATTATAGGGCCCATTTTTGGATAAAAATGTTTTGTTTATTAAAATGGTATAATATGGATAGTAACTAATTAAGCAGTATCAGATAAAATAATAATTAATTATTTTAAGTATTAGATATCTTAACGGTCCTCGCAAAATACCTCCTAAGCTCCTTGATTGCTTGTATTATATACTACTTTTTGTATTACCATGTTAAATTACCATTATTGTTACCATTCTCTATTCCAAGATTTACATAATTTAATGTTACTTTTTTATTTTAAAAGGAAATACTGTCACAGAATTGGGCCATAGTACTATTCAAGGCATGTTCCTTGGTTCTCACAACCATGGAGGTTTCCTGTATATTAGGGCAACATTCCAGTGCCTACGTCGTCTTCCCCTTCCACCTCCTCCTTTCTTATTTGGGTTGCTCCTTCATCGCATGGAAACTCCTTGGGCCAAGGTAAACATTTTCATATACATAATAGAGCACAAGTATCACAAGCAGATATCAGGTATTTTTAATTGCTTATCTTTGGAGCAAATCTATATTTGAAGTAAAATTGGTATCCAAAGGTTTGACTTGTTATAAATCCATGGAAAAGTATTTTACCAACATTTGTTATATAGTGATTGACATTGCTCCTATCTCCTGCATTAAAATCATTATTGGTTCAGTTGGGTCTGGGTAAAAATCTTACATTTAAAAGAGTTATGTTGATTTTTTTATTGATTTATTTTGTGTAAGTTCCTGCCCCAAGTAATATTTTATTTGAATTTAAGGTATTTCCCATCAGAGTGATGCTGAGGCTTGGGGCAGAATTCCGTTACTATCCATGTCCCTTAGTAGGGATCCGTGGGAGAGAACCAGTATACCAACAAATTGGACACACCATCATGAACCTATTGTCTGTAAGTTTCATCTCATTTGAAATTTAATTTCATGTATTAAGCTGTGAGTAAAAGAATTCCCTTTCCATATTTTGATTAAATTCTTGAAAAACCTTTTGGTTTTCTTTCCAGGATTTCAGAAATTTCACATACGTCATTCCAAGTGTACGGGGAATGGTAATTCACATGGAAGAAAGGCAGTCGTCCATTCTTCTACCCAGGAATAGACTTTCTCAGGTGAGATTGTTAACTTGCAGATCTTTTTATTTGGGTGTACGTTACTGATATTTCTTCATGTATATACCATAAATGGATTTTTTTCCGAGCTTATTCCCATAGTGGTTGTCCAGTATTACTGGTGTTAAAGTCTAGTTGAGTATTTGTGTATGCAAGATGTTTTGATTTAAGACAATTATGTTTGAGCCAGTTTTTCCTTCAGCAAACCTAAGCATATGTTACTTACTGAGTATTCTTTGTATTGATTTTTGGAGTCCCATTTATTTGCATATCTGATTATGATTAAATTCTATGTAATGATAATACTCAAAATACCTTTCACAAGGTACTCCTCTTGGGCATAAAAGGTTTATATTTTAAACATAAAGAAACTTTTAACACACT
>KZ308814.1:154994-195108 GCA_000376725.2 Ladona fulva
TACACTATATATAAATAATTATATTATATTTTATGCACATAATCCTTTACAATAGGGGCTGCCGCATAGCCAAGTGGGCAACGCGTTTGACTTGGGTGAAAGCGGTCCCGGGTTCGATTCCCGGTGGGGGCCCATGTGCAAAATGACCTAAGCTGTTGAAGCACTTTTAACAATACTACTACTCCTTTACAATACCTATAGCAGAGAAAGCTTTCTGATAACTCAAAGCAGCAAACATCTTTGGCATAATTTATAGATGTAAACATCATCAATTAGTGTAAAATTAAACTTTTTATGCACACTTCTCAATATGCAAAGATAATCACATTATTCTTTCTCTTACAAGAATTGAATGCTATTGAAAATAAAAAAATTGTCATATTTGATGGCCCTAAGAACACAACTGTTTTACTGAGTCAATCTGTGTCAGCTATGCCATATAAGGTTCCTGGGTTCATTTCTAAATCATGGTTAATATTTTTCATTTGTCGCACATTTTTAAAACTCCTTTCTAATTTAATATTCAGGATAAGCTATGTTATGCATTTCCTCTTATTTTAAAATTTATAATCCTTCCAGTAATCCGATGAAACAAAGAAACAGTCTTAGTCCAAACATGTGAAGTTTCAAATCTTATTTAAGATAATTTGTTTTAAAGACTTATCATTGCTTTTAGGTGGAAAGAGCCCTTGATGATAGTGATGATCATGTCCTAGCTCTAGCTGCATCATTTTCCACCACAGCTGACTCTCACTTGGTATGCGTTCAAGGAGAGTCTGGAGATGCATCAACAGGGAGCAACCACTATCATACTCAAGCCATCAATATCCAGAATAAGCCAAGAAAGGGTAAGCTTAGTCCGATTTTGTACCTCATATTTTCTTCTCAGCTTTAGCATTGTTTTAATCATAAATTTCTCTCTGTTTACTATCCTCGAATCTTTTATTCAACTGTTCTCATATATAGTTACTATATTATTAATAATAAAATGATTTCTTTTAGTGACTGGGGCCAGCTTTGTTGTTTTCAATGGAGCACTTAAGGCATCTTCGAAACTGACTGCTAAGTCCTCTATTGTGGAAGATGGTTTGATGGTTCAGGTGGGTGTAATTTATCTTTCTTAGTAGAAAGACCTAAATTCTTCCCAGCCAATTTCTAAGTTTCTTTCTTAGTAGGAGTTATCAGTAATTCAAATTCTTAAGCATTCAAAACTCTTCGATTGTTATGATGACAATTTTTTTAATGATAAATGCATTATGGTTGATTATATGTTATTAATTAATTTGTATAAAGTCTGTTTAAAATGTTTTATCCTATTGTTTCTTAATTTGCCTCTTAAGAGAGGAAAATTTGTTTAGAAATAAACCAATAGCAAGATTTTATGGTGAGTGTTTATCTGTGTTTAGTAAATTCACACCTCGATTACTTTTTCTCTTACAAAAACTAGCTACTCTCAAATACAGCTACAAATTGGGGTTTTACTCCTGTAATGGAATACTCCTGAATTACTGGATAAAAATTGTTACTTAAGCAATGAAAATTGTACAGCAATTTACATTGTCTTATTGTTTCACCAGAAATTTAGAACAAACTAGAGGTCCATTATGCGTTTGCATATAATTTATCAATTTAGTGTAGACATATATTTTATATTGTATGAGATGCTGTGAAATTGAAAGATTATGGAAGAAGAAGCTATATGACTCTGACTCTTTGATATAATCAACTCTGCTTGGAACTGAGTCAAAATTGGGCTCACATTTGATTTGCATTATTTATTTGTGGCACTTTTCAGCTCATGTATGGGGGCCAATAAATGAGGATTGTAAATGTTCATTAAAATTGACTCATTGTATGTTAAATGGGAAAATGAAGGATAATATGTATCCAATTCTTAAGAAATCTGTTTAGCCAGGGAGAGAACCCTAGACCTAGGTGTTGAGGGGCCAGTATACTAAAAAATCCACCACTGATACAAATATTTACAGGTTCTTCCTGACACCTTGGCCAACCTCCGAACCTCACTTCGCAATGGAGAGGACTTTGTTATTCCTTGTGGACCTGTTACTCCAGTAACACCCACTGTTCAACAACCCAGCAATGAGGGAGATGGTACCCCTGCAGCTCCTAGTCAACCTGTTCCTGATGAGGTGGTGGTCATCAAATGGGTAGATGATGACAAGAACTTCAATATAGGGTAGGTTTTGTATTAACATTTCTTGTAATTTTGAGATTTTTTTGATCTATGCTAATTATTTTGTGTCTTGAACAGGGTGAAGAGTCCAATTGATGGCATGGCATTGGATGGCATTCCATCTATCCGAGTGCATAATGGCACCAACTATATGGGTGATACCAAATTTATAAGATGGACCGAAGTCTTTCTTGTTCAGGTATATTTAACTGGAATTGACCTCATTCTTGTTGGAAAACCTTGGATAGCTTTCTGCTTCAAACACTTTTAATTATAATAATTTTATATATTTAAAAAATTTTCTTTTCTTCTGTCTTATATGTATGAAACTCTATCTCTCTAAATTTGATTTCTTCGATATCAAGATGTGATTCTTTTGCAATTTTTAGTGTGCTGAAGCCCCAGGAGGGAGAAATGAGACAATGGATGTGAGCCGCATATCCGAGTCAATAGCTCATGCAGTCTGCCTTGCTCTGCACCCTTACCTGGATCTTCTGTGGTCCCATGCCCTTACTCTCATTGCTGTGAGAGCCACTCTTGGACCTGACAGCGTAAGTTAAAATTATTTTAAGTTTCCTTGTCAGGAGTTACAAAAAAGAAACACCGTTCTTAGATGCCAAAAAAAACATGATGGATGTATGTACCATTTTTGCTAGGACTCCAGCTATAATATGTAGTCATAAGAACCTCTTTGTGCAAGAAAATAGCTGAAAAGAAAACCCAATGAGTAGTTCAAGGAAAAAAAATCACTCTGTCTTGTTTTGAAGAAAAACAACATTTTTGAAAGTGTGACAACGAAATGTAGGTAAACTATGAAAAGGTGAATGAGAAGGGAACTGAAGAAGGTCAATCTAATGAAGAGAGCAGGAAGAGGTCCCCGATGGTCACCTCAAATGTTGACAGCCTTGATGTTGAAAAATATACATGGAAATGTTGAGTTTATGTCCAAACAGCTTTGTATGAATTAGAGTCTGAGCTAGATTCTTAGTCAAAGTCCTTTTCACATTGTTTATTTCTGTTGAAATTGGTTAGATTTCCATTCTTTCTTTAATTTCAGTGCTTGATTGTATAAGAATAGAAAGTTGGAACATGGCTGTTAATGAATTAGAGGTTTAAAAACACTCAGTAAGCTGTATGTTGGCAGGTGGAACTTGTGTTTAGAGGCTAATGGGAAGTTCTGGATTACTTCTGGAGAATGGTGATATTATTTCTGAAATGCCCATAGGGAGATTCCCAGGAATCTGTATTCCAGAACTTCCCGTTAGCTTCTAAATGGGAGTTATGCCAACATCTGCTTACCCAGTTTTTTTTAAGATGGGTTAATGTAGATAGTGACAGTGTGGAGTTAGACTCTTTTCCTGATTTTTAAATATTTTGGTTTTTATAGAGAGGAAATTAATGAAATGGAAATAATTATTAATGTTGAGTGTGAGATGGAAAAACAATGGAGGCTTATACTCTTTGTTTATCAATTTGGGAGTTAAATTTCTGTTAAACTTACTTGCATTGATCTCATTCCCTTTGATATGTTGAATTTGAAATCAAAATTTTGATCTATCCTGATTTAAATGACCGTTTATGCTTACTATTTTAGTTGTGAAGTATATTTGATACTTCTGTTTTGTTGTTTGTGATGTATGAATAAACTTAAAACCTTTGAGGTGGCGTAATTTGAAAAATATTAAGTTTTAAGTATTGTAAGGTGTGATGTGGTAAGAAAGTTTGAAAAAACAAACTAAATGTATGATGCAAGAGATTTATCACTGGATAAATAGTCACCGGTGAAAGTTATTTCAAAATCTAGAATATGGATACTGAATACTGATATTTTCAGTTCAAGAACCATCATAGGCTTGATAACAGGTGATTTCAATTTGAAAGTTCTAGTTAAATTAACAAATGCATGCATGCTATAAATAATAAATCATAAAACAAAATTAACTAGTTCATGCACTGTTTTCTCCATTTTAACTTGACCATTTAACAAAGAATGAAGCTTCATGCCTCCATTATTTCTTTTCAGGAGGGCTATGAAGCAGGGTGTGGAGGTTCAAAGCTCCCTCCCATATACATGAATGGACTTGATAATCAACTGGTTGGAGTCCTGCATAGAGTAGAGGCTCGTCCACGAGATGGTAATTTGGTGTTGGAGCTTCTCTTTCACCTCATGGAACTGTGATATTGAGCTGTTGATCCTCCTTGTTTTCTCTCAACTGGCACGTAATGAATACTGTTAATGGCTGACAGCACAGAGCTTGGCTGTTTACTTTCATGTAAGACTGATAATTCTGTTTAGAGAGTTCCATGTGTTCAGCCATACATTTTTCCTCAAACAGTGTTTTTCAGTTGGGTCACCAATTATGGAAATCAATGAAACGTTAATTGCATTTTAATGAACAGAATTAAACATTTTTAATTTTCTGTGTGTTGATTTAATAACCAAGAGTCTCCTAATATTATTTGTGCATTCACATTCAAGTAGTCATACATTGTATATGCCCCAGTAGAGATGTTATTTTGTAAAGTGTAATTTTAAAGTTTATTAACGTAATGGGAGAATTTTTAGAGCAAAAGGTAACAAAATGGGAAATGAAAGAGCAGCTTTAAAGTCCTCACGTCTGAATCTATCATTTGATTGTTGAATTTTAGAAGATGTTTTAGGTTATGTTTTGTATGAAAACCACTTATTGGTACTAGAAAACGTTCACTGCAATAAATATTATTAATTGGTCTATCATTTGAGTTATTTAGAATGGAAAATTCTCTTCAGTAGTTGATGCTTACAACAATCAGGTGCCTTATGTGTGCTCTTTTGCTCAATATGTAAAGATTTATTTCAATTTAAACATATTTTAAAAGTTTATCTCTCTCTGTTGCCAATTCATATTAATGGAGGAGAAAGTACCAGTATTTTTAAAAGCCTGGTGCATATGTAATGATCATGATTTATAGAATGTTCTGTAATTTCGAAAATCATATTTTTCAATTACTTAATTCTATTATATTGCAAGCCAAGGGAAGTATATCCCTTTTCTGTTCCATTTGTAATTTTTAAATTATTGCTTCATATGATACCTATGTATATTTCATGAAAATTGTCAAAATTGTTTAAAATATAACTACCAAATATTCTGTTATCTTATATTTATGCAAATTTAGTCATCAATTACTGTGTGTTAATATGTTTTAAAAATATAAATACATTGATCATATATGTATAAATTTTATTATGTGATCTATCATTATACTAAAAGTGTTTCCATATAAAGAAAAAGGTATTAAAATGAATATTTTTCTTCCTAGATAGGGATTTTTCAAACTTTGGTGGATTGGTAAAATATGTGATTTATGTTTTTTTTTGTAAATAAGTATTATTTGCTATTGTTACTTGCTGGCTTTCAAAAAATTGACAAGCTGTAGAAATTGGAAAAAATTCTTTGGTGAGGTAAGCATTTCTAGTCTTGTAAAATTATTAGGCATTAATTTTCATTTATGAGATACCAAGCCAAATTGTGCTAATTCTTAATGAGCAAAATGTGATTTATTTATCAGTCCAAAATAGCTTTCATGGTTCACTAAAAACTTACGGTTAGAAGTGATTGAATGTGAAGGTGATCCTGACTTAATGAAATTATTTTGGAAATACCTTTCAAAAAATAATATTTTTAATCCATATATGCCAATATTACAAATAAATGTAATTTGAAAATAAATAATTATTGTTGGAAATAAATAATTTTAGTGAAGTTGTTGTATAATTTCATTTGAAGTGTAGCCATAAAATTAATTATTTTGAAGGATAAAATCAATCTGTATTTTCTGTAAATGATTTGTTAACATTAAACATAATGTTCTAATTGATATTGCTCTTTGATCTTTTTAAATATTTTACGATTGGCATTTATTTACATCTTAGCTTGACCCTCAAGATGGTAGTATCTTGGTGAGATATATCAGATATTTAATTTCAAGAGAGATCAGTTTGACAATTCAATTTTTATTACTACCTAGGATTTCCCATCACTGAACTAATTTTAATTGAAAATATTTTCATCTACCTTCTTTTCTCTAACTCATTTATCTTCATTTCTTTCTTACGCTACCCATCTTTCCTTTTTACATATCTATTTATCTAGTAAATAAATTTTGCTTTTCTTGGAATTGACTAGAATAGGAAAATGCTAAAAAAATCTAGACTAGAAGAATTTAGATTATAAGTTAATAGCTGATCGATTTCTTATTTAACTTAATCAGTGTTCCTATGTTGATTTTAGAATATATATGTCCAATATATTAGTTAAATTAGTAAGTGAGGTAGGAATGGAAAAGAAGAAAAACAGAATGTGCATGCCTAAAGAAAACATAGTGTTGCTTTGCAATTATACATTAATCCATTGCTCACTAGTGTCAAATAGCAGGACTCAAATTTTAGAGCACTATATCTTATATTAGTATACCAAAAATTGATAAGTTAGTGTCTATGGAGATAATTTTTTATTCTATTGTTTTGCTATTTATTCAGAACTTATTGCTCAAAGTGCCAACAAAAAGTCTAAAAAAGAGCAAGACAAGTAACTAATAACATTGTAAAGCCAGACATGAGCATATTCAATCTTTGCTCAAAATTTGATTGATAATTCCAAGACATTGAATTGTAAGGCACCACTGTAGATCTAGGATTTAAGGAAATTTAGGAAATCTTAAGATTGGCAACTAGAAAATCCAGAATATTATCATTTCCAGCCATTAAAGTAAAACTTTCATCTTCAAATAATACAAATAATTTATTTGTTTTCACAGAGATGAAATTTTGTCATAAATTACTAACTCAGATGAAGTATGATAATTCAGTGCAAATTTTGTCCTTTGTAGAAAAATTTTCTTCTGTATTATGACCTGAACTTTGTCTATTTTAGATCACACTATTTCCAATTGTACCAGCAAGGGTCACTTGTTTTTTATCAGTCCTCAGCTTATTACTTAATGAGTCCAACTACCCTCAAAGGGTTTCAGTTTTTGCCAGGATGCTGGAAGCAAAAGCTGTCATGACTAAATTTCTATTATTTGATTCTTATGTACTTGTTCCAGTTAGAGCTTGAGGAACACAAGACTTACTGGAACGATGAGAAAGGAAAATGAGGGACTCTATAAAGAATTTGATTATGTTTTCATTGAAGAAAATCTTCAAAGTTGAAAATGGTGGCATTAGATCCTCCCCAATAGAGGTCAATGTATCCATAGTATTTGCCAAATAACTCGTTTGCTGCTTCTCCAAGATCAACACCATTGTGGTAAAAGTGAAGGGAGCCCTCTGGTTTTACGACGACTCCAAAAGTGTCACCACGCTGTGTAAAAGGAAAAAGAAGAAAATCATTCAGGCAACTAATAAGTTTTTCTTTTTCTAATTTTAATTACTCAGTTATGCAGGAAGGTTATTTTATTTTCAACTGCAAGGATAAGAAGATGCTAATGTAAGCTACCAGGAGAGACAAGTATTTTTTTATTTGTACAATAGCTCTCCAAAGTATACTTTGTTCCTCTTAAATAAATTGTGCGATTAATTTGTATATCAAACCTCTATTTTAGTGATTTGACTGCAGCACAGTTTGGATTGAGATAACAGCTGAACCTTAAATCAAGGTCTTCTTACCAAAGGAATAAAGAAAGTGCATTAGAGATTGTTTTTCTCCTTCCATATCATATCCATCAGTGTCCTCCAAGGAGACCAAGGATGCTCTTAATTGTTCATGATGTAGGATACTAGTTTCTTTGCACCTCAGTAAATTTGAGTTCATGATGATGAAGTAACGAATGACTATCACATCCTCATTAGAACAAAGAACTATGTAAATAAATGCAAATATTTACAGAATATTCACTTAACAAGTGGAAGAGAAAATTACCTTTTTGATTTCCTGTTAATACAAAAATGACTCATGCATTGCAATGATAGTATGTAGATACTTCTCAATAATAGTGTGCCTCATGAAAATTCTTCTGTTTGAAGCTATAAATGACAATCACTGTTGAAATTTGAACCAGAAGTATCCTGCTAAACCTTTGCTACAAGACCTTGGATATTCTATGTTTAAAACGTAATTTTGGTATGTACTCTTTATGTTATTTCCCATTATATACTATTTCCTTCTTGCACATTGTCTTATCATCCTGTAGTCTCTTCATTTTATATTTTTATGTACATTTAAATATACTTATGTAATATAATTATGTATTGTTAGTGGAATACTAAGCTGATATCAGTAGATTGCCTGATAATGAAGTGACAGCTCTTATTTTATCAGGTAAGTGAATAGGACTTAAGTTAATGATTTTTCTTCCATGTCTATGTAAAATTGTACTTTAATTTGCTTAGGATTAGTTTGATTGTGAAATAGTCTACTCAATCATACCTATTTTTGTAACTGTGCTGATTATTAGGCTTTCTACTCAAGAGAATTGAGCTCACCTAAGCAATTACTCACCTTAATAGTGCGTTCTTCTGCTGGATAAGGCTCTTTTATTACTTCTCCATCTTGGTAAACCTCATTGGGATAAACATCCCAACCCCATGTTCCAGATCTAAAGGGAGAGAATGAATACAAAGAAGAAAAATATTCAAAAGAAATGATAATTATATATTATTTATTAAATTATTAAAACTGCTGTTGTAATATGATGGTACATGGTGAGTAATGAGATTTAGATGAAAATTCCCTGACCAATTTATCTTTATAAGTTTGAATTAAGTTTATTTTACCTTGATGAAAGAATTTTTCTATCCATCAAACTTATTTTCTTTTTATGAGGAAGTATGACCATTGGAATTGGAATAAGTTGAAGAAATCATGGAAAAAATTGTGCAAAAAACTTACTTTATCGTGTGAAAAAGTAACTGGTAGTCAAAAATGTTTTGAATGTAACATCTTATGCCTTTGTGAGAAATAAATTAGACGATTAATTTAATTTGTAACTCTTAATGTACACCCGAATAATAGGAAGCCTTGCCAGATTGAGCTTAAAAATAAAATCTCTCTGTGAGAAGGATTGGCATAAATTCAAAAATGATTTCGACCAGTCATTAATAAAAAAGAATGAAGGGTTGTTCATCAAAAGCAGTGCTGAAGGCAAACATGGAGGCATATCGAAAGAAGTAAGCTATGTAAGGCATTAAATTAAGCATTTAACTTTAAGATTCAAGGGAAAAATATTTTGTCTTAGGACTTTTTCCTAGAAGTCCATTGAAACCCTCTAAAGCAATGAAAATGTATTAACATCCTTTGGTTTCTCCGGTTTACGCAGATTTATATGTGAGCGATTTTATTTTTCTTACTTACATGGTAAGTATTGGCTTTAACATGTTTACAGTGGGCCTGATATGGACCAATCATGCTCTCATGTTGAGTATTTTTTTTTAGAGTTTATTGTTTCAAATTGAGTTTGGATTATAAAATGGAAGATCCTATCTTCAGACATAAAGACCAGGAAGCCTTAAGATGAGGAAGAAAGGATACACTTACTAGGCTCATCAACTACCTGGTAATGGTAGTAGAAGAGAAATAGCACATGTGCTAGGCACATAACCCATAGTGAATGTGTTAAATCAAAATTTTCCTCTTGTATTCTCTTATTTTATTTCTTTACTGCTCAAAGTCATCATGCTTGTTCATCTAATCAGTATGATTTGAAAACATACTTTCTTCTTTTGGTAAATGCATCAACTAGTTAAGACTATTGCTGGTATAGCTTAGATTTTGTTATGTTGTAACTTCAGAGGTTAAGTGAAAGAGTGATTATTTAGGCCTAATTTCACTAAAAGAGTAAATAAGAACAATATAAAACAGTGGAATGTTGTACTTCATGATTACTGCTTTTTATACTGGAAACTATATGAACTGTAAAAATAAACTTTATCTCACCTGA
Organism: Ladona fulva; assembly: GCA_000376725.2. Classification (NCBI taxonomy): domain Eukaryota; kingdom Metazoa; phylum Arthropoda; class Insecta; order Odonata; family Libellulidae; genus Ladona; species Ladona fulva. The sequence continues at coordinate 165,109 of KZ308814.1, forward strand.
GGTGATTCATGTAGTCAGGATATTGAATGCTGTCAGGTGAGTGAGTTGTGACACCAATTCTTGGATTTTCCACATATTCAGTTGATTCCAAGAATACTTCAAACACCTCTCCTGGTTCCAGAGTTCTAATGGTCAATGCTGCAGTGTGCCCAAATGCTCGGCTTAATTAGCAAATGAAGAGATAAGTTAAATTACTTCTTCAATCAGATTTGTTGAAAAATGATACATGGTTGTCATAGAAAACTGTCCTAGAAGAGAATTCTTAGAAAAGGTTTTCAGTGTGTTAGTGAAGCATGTCCAATAAAAGAATGTAAGATAATTATACATTCAATATCTATACAGAAGTAGAATTTAGAATATTAGACAGCTATAAGATGTATTTATTTTTATGACTTCAAAGCCAATAGTTTTTGTGGTTTAACAAATTATAAGATGATTGTTCCTTGCATTTCATTTGTAAATTCTTGAAATCTACTTAAATTCAGATGAACAGAAAATGGTGTCCAAATTTGACTTGCATTACTCATTTAAAATTTTGATAAGTTTCGCTTCCTCCTTGAAAATGTTCACTGTAGGTAATGAATTTACTCTGTATTATGCTTTTTATACATTTTTTTTCTTGTTTTCATATTTTTTGCATTTTTTGTGTCATGGCAAAACGAATTTAGCGGTGTATCCTAATTATTTTCATGAGATACCAGTTCTAATCGTTTGGTCATATTTGTTCTATCTAATACTACTTCTCAGACTTTTTACCTCCTTTGGCACACTTATGCACAAGCCTTTACTTGTAAGCACTGAATAATTCATGGAGGAAATACAAAGTGCAGGATAAATATTCATCCAATAATTTTACAAAATACAGCTAATATATGAATCTTCAAAATTCAACCTCTTGCATGGTATGTGATTACCAATGTGATACCATGGTTCCCTTAGGCTAGACTTCTAGATTGCCCAATACCTTTAAAGTAACTGCACATGCAATTCTCCCAATTCCCACTGTTTATTATTATTTATTAAAATATTAATCATTCTAATAGGTTTATTGGAATTGCTTGCTTCATTTTGCTGTTGAACTAATAATACTCATAAATTTGTAAAATATTTCCTGCCTTGGGAAGCATAGTGCAGATCTGTTATCAGTGCACTAATGGTATTTTTTCTGTCAAAAGTAGAAAACTATTCAAAGGAAAATATTGATGATTGATGCAAATAATGCAGCTCTCTTGGGTATATCAATATACCTCAGAATTAGGGTGATAAAGTTCTGTCGTGAGGTACTCTGAGTTATGGATAAATTATTGGCGAAAGAAATAGATGTATCTTTGGTGTCATTTCTACCTAAAGCAATTACTTTGATTGATGATTAGTGGTAAAATAATTTTGAGTGATCTTGGGATGAATAAGTCCTCTGAAAGCGCTGTCCTATGGGTGCAAGGGGTGCATCGCATCCGGGCGGAGGCATCTAAAGGGCGGTAACAGAAGCGTAGACAACAATTATTATTGTTAAAACAACGTTATTTGTTGTTTTCTGTATAAGACACACGATTTATTTAGGAAAGATAATGATGTGAAATTAAAGATTGGGAAACATTTAAAGGAAAGAATTATGGATAATTCAAGACGAAAAAGAAATATTGGTGCAGTGGATTATACGAAGAATTGGAATCAATAAAAGATTTTCTGGTGCCAAGAAATACTAAGAAATCCTTTCCATATTTTTTAATATCAACTTTCTAGAGATTTGACCAGAGTCGCTACTAATTTGCAAATAGCTTTGCATATTTTATTGACACTTCTGGAGACTATTGCTGCTAAGATACTCAAAAGTTATGTGAACTAATAACTCATTTTGAAAATTCACTTTGTCAGCATAAGGAACATGCTTAATCAGCTGTTACTGATGTTTTGTGACCTGAATGTAAGCTGGGGAACAAAGTCATAAAACATTGTTTATTCTGAATCTTACAGAATAATTTTTACCTGCAAATCAGGCTATGCATAGTTTCGCTGTTTAATTTTAATGGGCAACAAATTATGTTCGCACCCAGGCGGCTGGGCACGGCTCTGTATAGAATGATCAATTATTTATCTAGAATGTAATGTTACAGCTTACTTGAGAAAGGACTTACTTGGTTTTCCTAAATGCCTTGAATCCATCATCACCAATTATCATGTTGTGCGCACTTCTACTATGAAACCTCAAAGGAGTCCTACCTGTTGATAGAGAAGGAAAAAATATTATTGTTTTTCAAGTTTCATTTCCCAAGGTATTTATCATCATATATCGTTGTTTTGCATTTCTATAGATTTTTATGGATTTTCATGATGCTTTCTACCACAAGTTTTACTTGTATCATCTATTGTATTCCTATGACGTCACTGTGGGTGACTTAAATACTAGAAAAGTGCATGTGAACTGGGACATCTGGATACCTGTATCTAATGCAACTTGGTGTTTCGGATAACAATAGCATAATGCTAGGGTATTGTGATCAGTGATCAACAATTACAATTCCTGAATGGTATCATGTAAAAACTATTGCCCTCGGACTGTTTTTAAAATCAAAATTCAAACTAATTACTGTTAATAATCAGCGGAAGCCAATATTGAAAGTATCTTTATCCGATTAATCTAGTTTTTGCGAAAATACGAGGAGCATTAAATAAAGTGCCCAAATTCGGGATATTTTCCGGGACTCATCATCATGCGGGGCACAACTTCGAAATCTGTCACGCCTAATTCGGGACGATTAGCTGCTTTATCCTTATCCCGTCTTTTTCTGAAATCTCGTTAACCATCTTCATATTTTCGTTTATTAATCGCCCGCTGCCGCTGCTCTCTTATTGGTCAAATTATCCCACCACTTCTTTTCCCCTACCTAGAGAACTGTCTGCTCTTCTCTGGCATCTTTCTCCTTTTGCTTTTTCCTTTTTCTGAAACTTCTTTTCCTCATCTGCTCCTTTCCGGTTCTTGGAAAAGTGCCACTACCTCCGCCCGTATGCTTCCTTTTAGGTCATCACTTTCAATACCTCTTACTCGTGGAGTGTAAACGAAACTTTTTATTTCAACTCTATTTCCCGTGCTTCTTCGGAGCATATTCTTTGGGGCTTTCCTTTAATAATGCCACGCTCAAAATGGGAGGGGAGTCAGAAATCCAAAAAATACCGTAACATCATTTAAGGATGACCTGTAGTCCGTATCACACTCTTTTATAACCTTTCTCTTCCAGCAGTGGCGTTTGTAGAAACTGTCGTGTGAGGGAACTTGAGGAACTTTGATTTTGAGGATAGACACACCAGGTACAGACTAAGGAAGATTAATACTTTCGTAGAATATTTGATTAATTTTCTGCAGGGGAAATTCAGAAGTTTTATAAATAACAATAACGTTTATCAGAACAGAACTAAAATAACGTATCCCTTAGAATTTAAAAAGTGACTGTATTAATGGGTGGTATGCACATTTTACAGCTCCATAAAATATGTCATTGTCTTCAAGTATTAGTTATAATGTAACGATAACATTTTTCTCGTTTATATTTATATTAACTGATTTACCTAGCAAAAAGGAAGAACAGAAATTACATTCGGTTTATCGAGTCACCGTCCAAGAAACCGATTTGACTCGAATTCATAATTCTGCTCATCTTCTCTATAATTTCCCTTAAATTTATAGGAATTTTGAATTGCTGAAAATTTACGGTACTGCGTTATTAGAACCATACTTTTTGAATGGGTTATGGCTGTCACAATTGTTACATAAATATCTAACGATTATTTTTTAGACCAATGGAAATTTAAAAGCATATCTCATACGCAATCCTTGTCAGCGTCAACATTTTCATTGTCGTGGCAGAATAAGAAAAGTATATGCTTGAAGAAGCTGAACAAAGAAAATGTTTGCTTAATCAATATATATTGTGACTCTAATAGCATAAAAACGGAAGAATCCCGAGGACAGCGCTAGAGAGTTGCTGTTAACTCGAGTGAACGCTGTATAGAAATATGAATTATGCGCATGAATGTTTTATTCGTGACTTGAGAGCCGGTTAAATCGAATGTATACGTCTGTAATTGGCGTAGCGGTAAAAGCACTCATCTGCAAGGCAAATGGTCGGAGTTCAATCATCAGCCAATTCTCATCTGTCAGATTGAGAAAGGAGGGATTTTACATGTGCCTCGAACCGCATCAAATCAAAACATGTACATGATCAGAAGTAAAAATATGTTTCATGAATAAAATGATCCTCATCGAAATCGCGGTTATACGAAACGGGAGGGGCTTCCAGATAGCCAAGTGGGCGACGCGTTCGACTTCAGAGAAAGCGGTCCCGGGTTCGATTCCCGGTGGGGGCCTATGTGCGAAATGAGCTAAGCTTCGAAGCACCTTTTAACAATACTACTACTACGGAACAGGAGAATGATGAAAAGCACTAGCTTATTGCGTGGTTTAGTCATTGGAATGGTTCACATACGATTCAGACTCTTGTTTACAACGATACGCACATATTTCACGCGGAGAACACTTAACTGAGGAATTTCCGTAGTTACTTATTGATGTCACGTTCTCCCCTGTCCATGTCCATGGAAATCGTTCGGCAGCACGCTATACCACTTCCATTTTCTTTATCGATAATGGCATTTTCGAATCATAACATATATATCCGCATGTTCTCACAGTTACACTAATAAGAGATCTGTCTCCAACAATCAAAGCGAAAAAAAACTTCAGCGACTACAAAAATAAAAATCACCTCCACTAATTATTTTCAAATAGCATTAAAATGCGATGGAATTAGTGTAACGGATGGTTTTTATATTTTAACTGTAATAACGATACGGCCGTGTTTGTGATATAGAAAATCTTCCCGGGTTGTCAGCACGGGAAAAGTGCACGGAAAACCGACTTTTCGGCCGCCTACTGGGTAGCGATCTTCATGGTTGTGTCGCGAGAAAGTCCTCTATTCTCTCGTTTCTATTTATTCAAGTGTTTGGTCAAACAAGAATATAGTGGAATAACTCGTATCACACAACTGAAGATGGCTTCCGAATATGCGGCCTAAAAATCGGTTTCGCGAGAACATATCCGGCTGAAAATCCAAGAAGATTTTCTACAGATTATTTGCCGAGAAAAAGTTAAGTCTTTCGTGACTGGGCATTCATTAAGAAGATAGTGCTTGGATTATTTACCGAGAAAAAGTTAAGTCTTTCGTGACTGGGCATTCATTAAGAAGAAAGTGCTGAGAGATGTTTTAATGAGAGAAGGAACTATAGAGGGAAGAGCAAAAAGAGGAGGGAAAAGAGTGAAGATGATCGTGAGTGTAAAGGAAGGGAAAGGAATTACAGAAGTGAAGAGTAGGGCATAAGATAGAATTGGCTGGAAAGATGATACCTACTAAAAAAATTTTAATAACATTTGGAATACGACTGTGCAATCAATTTTTCCTAAGACCAAAACTCTAGGACTGGATAGGTTTTACACCTTTACACTGATTTACAACAATATAATGCAAATTCGTAAATTTTAAAAAGCTCATCAGACTGAGACGGCTATCATGCAATTCTGAATGAAATTGTGTTGTCGTAAGTTACGTCGTTTCCTTGGAATTGAATTTTATACATCGCGAAAAAGTCGCGACTGGCAAAAAGTGCCATTTTTTGGGTACCTTGGTTTAAATATTTCTTCTCGGTAAATTTAGTTCTTCGTCTGCGTCAGCAAAAAAATACCGCAGAAAGAATGCAGAATTTTCTTTAGTTCGGTGTAAAAATATTTCATATAATTTGTGTTTTTAGCTCGCAATAAATTAACAAAGTCCAGGGGCACATAATTAAAAATCCGATAGTAGGACCTGCGAAGACAGACTACTAAATATGATGAGGTAAACGTGGGACCTACAATTAACAATGTGAAGGCGTTACTTTGCGGAGGGCCATAATATTGGAAAAGAAATATCTCGTACACTTCCACAGATTTCGTTTCATTGCCATTTCACAAAAATCTGTGGAAGTATACGAAATATTTCTTTTCCATTAGTGGGACTTACGTACATGCCGGATTAGAATCGCGATTTCTGTTTTCAGACGTCTTAGGATTAAAGCACGATTTCATTCAGAAACACTTCTGTATAACATGAACAAATGGTTATTTTAATATGAAAAGGTAATAATTAATAAGAAAAGGTTGGTAATTACCTTTAGAATCTTCGGTGAAGCTGCTGCCAGCGAAGATAAGTCCTAAGAGGACATAGGCAGGCCAGTTCCGAGCGTCCATTTCGTTCGTCGGTTATCCTCTTACTGGTCAGACCTTGCGGAAATCAAAATTCTCTATAAACATTGCGGATGGCTGGGGCGGAAAATCCTCTCCCCAAGCCATCTGTGGGTCAAGGATGGAGTTACGGTGGAGGTAGTCGATCGCCCCAGGCGAAGCAGCTTCGTGGAGGAAATCGTATTATTATTACTCATCAAGGAAACCAAGTATTCCTCCCTTATAATATAAGGTCACACGCGAATCATTCTAGTGCAAATAAAACATCCAGATACATCTTGCGGGCTCCATACGAACTTAGAGATTTCAACGCCGGATGTGAAAAAGGAAAAACTTTTGACATTATAGTTACATAATCTATTGCAAGCTGATTAAATTCATAGAACTCTGAACGATTAATACTTACGGCATTAAGAATATTAATAGATCTAAAATAATAAAACATATGAATATCATTAAAATGCATAAACTCATATTTACATGTAAACCTACCAAATATCATTTTTGAGAGTGAAATTCACGTATTAAAATGTAAAGTAATAAATTTGAGAGTTATTGTCGATAGAGTTATAATCTAAAACCTTACAGAGTGTTCAGTTCTACAATACGAATAGGAAAAGATTATGTAAATTATCCGATAAAAATCATGCTGTAGCTATGTCGAAGTTATTGGTATTCATCGGCACCAAGTCTTTCCTAAAAGTCGATATGTAACAAGACATCTTAGCTGATAATCAAAACTCATGATTTCTATCCGTGATTTTAGTCTAATGTGTCATCTCTTACAATAAAATGATCTAAGAATGAAATAAGTTACGTCGATGACAATGTAATTGGTTATCTAATTTTGGTTTAAAAAGTTGAGTTCATGTAATTGAATTGGACTCGCAAATACGGAACTGCCCCAATGAATCTTGTTTTCGAATCAGATGCGCCTCATATTACCTGTAACGATGCTTCCAGATCGACTCTGAAGAAATCTGGGCCACCTCCTGGAACCGATCCCGGAACCTCTACCTAATTAACCTGGATGCACAGAACGTTCCGTAACTTCTTAAAATAGCTCATAATTTCATCAAGGATTCTTTTCCAGTTCGATCTGTAAAATAGTGGGCTTCGCAGCGGAATTTTCATTTTGCTTTAGTATTCACATTTATAGACGCAATAGATTGCAATAAAGACGCTGGACGCGGTGTAGTTGAAGATTTTTTGTCCTTCACCTGACAAATATTACACACATGTACATGTGCACTTATTTTAAATCCTTATAACCTTCATGTAACATTAAACATTCCTTTTTCAAAATTTCCTTTAAAGATATTCATCGTGAAAAGCTGATGACCCCTAGAAAAATTTCCACTGGACATCATTGTTCTCATCAACGCCCGTTTCCTTCCGGCATAAAATTTGTTTGCGATCAAAATGTTAGCATAACAGGCAGACAAAGGACTTTATTCCATTGAAAGATGCGTATACCATGGAATGATTTTATAAATAAATCATTCAACCATTATTCCGCATCTTGGTCACGGAGCATGTCCTTCTTTGGATTTTTATTTAGGCAGATGAAGAGCTAAATTGAATTTTGTTGCAGAAAATAGTAAATCATCAACTCCAATCACTTTACTATATTGGCGTCGCGGGGTTTGATCAACTTTTGAGCCTACAAATGAGCAAAGTATAGGCTGGTTTTAATTATTTCTAAAATTTAACTACAACTATCTAATTTGTGTAGGATTAATCTGGAGTTATCTCTTCGACTCTCGTTATTCAGTAATTATTGATTCCGAGGAATTTTGCGCAAAAATACTAAATGAAGGCTGAAAGAATCAGAGAAGAGCACCTTGAGTGTTTACCTTTGCTTGTTATTCTTAAATACATTTCGGATTTAGAGTTTAAATAACAAACGTGAGATGAAAGACGAGAAATTCGGCGTCTTTTCGATTTCAAAGGACTCTGAATTCTAATTGACCTCGGGTCGTACTCTGACCCTCGTCCTCAATATTGTCAACGACCGACACTACACCAGCCATCATGCAGAATAATTGTTTGAGATAAAAATCTCTCTTTTACGTATGTTCTTTGTTCCTAGACTACCAGGTAAAATAGCTTGCCAAGAGAATGTATGTATATGAAAAGTTACCTGTGCATAAGAAAGGTCCAACAGAAAATTATTCAATATAATAGGGGTCATCTCTTTCCTCTTTCCGTCAAGTCTTATCTATCTAGTTAAAATTATGAATAATTACAAATTACTTGTTAACAACAATTACTTGTTAACAACATTACTTGTTAAAATTATGAAAAATATTCATAATTTTACTCTTTTGATCCTTACCATTTGAATATTACGAGGTTGGCATATGAAAAGAATTTAATTTGTATTTAAATAGCCGTAGTTTAAAAGAGTATATCGATTTCGCTGTTCATAGTCTTCTCACAGTTCCTGCGTAAACTGAGAAGAAACCCTTGCGGATAAATGAGGCGTTAAAGCCTGACGAGACCGGTAATCGAATCCTGATCCCCCGTTTGAAGAGGTAGCTCTACCGTATCACCACTGCGGTCCTGATAGAGGAAGCAACCGGCCAAAGACGTGGAGTATATCCCTATAGGATTGTTGAAGTGGTTCAATGAGGACCGTGGCGGTTCTGGGTGCCGCTAAGTCGAAACCACCTCTCGCTTGGCCTATGAAGTACCCCGATAAACGCAGCGAGACTTCTGCTCGTATTGCAAGAGCCTCATTCCGGAAAGTGGAAGACCCGGGTCCGATTCCTGGTATAATCACATTGTTCTCCTATGCTTGTTATTTGATTTTATTCCAGGTCGAGCTACTTTGAGAGCAAAATCCAATTTTCTTTCTTTCACTTCCTTTGCTGAAAAAATGATAAACCACGAAAGAATCACATCGACTGATTATTTTAGATCATTCCCCCGGATAACCGACTACTACATGCTATATATATATTTTTTCATATTTTGGTCGATAGTAACAGTCTTGAGTTGTTTATCGCCGGAAGAAGTTTCAAAAGTAGCGCATTTTTTTGTGTAACTCATTGTCAGAACGATTACGCAAGATAAAGATTTGGTGGAGAAAGAATCAGTCGGAGACTTCTTTTTAAATTCCCACTCGAGCTTGTCTAACTTAAATCATTTATCTTTTAAGAGGATAGGGAACAGGCGAGACAATTTTAGATGGCAGTTAATAAACTTTGTCAGAATATTTTTTATAGACGTATTAATACTATGGAAATGTATATATATCATTGTGAACCTCGCGAAAATACCGGTCCTCTAAAATCAAATTTGAGGCGTCGTTCTTAAATGAAGCAATTTCTTATTAAACTTAAAAATTAGACATAAAACGGAATAGAGAAATCGCTTGTGTTATAGTAATTTAAATTCTTTTTCAGAAGGAAACTAATCTATTGCTAACGCAAAGGATATTGGATCGGGTCCTTGTGGTACTGTTGAAAAGTTTCCAGCACATTGAGTAAGAGTTGGTTTCTGAAAGAAGATTTGGCTCCATGTAAAAGTTTGCGAACACGGTAAAAGGTGATGACTTAAATGAAAATAAGTTGGCGAAGGACGTCTAATGGCAGTCAGAGATATATACACTTTTGTCTGAAATAAAATTGGCAAAGATCCATTTATACCGCAATTCTAGGACATTCCTATAAATTACGGTTGACGAAAATTTTGCTTTTATTACTACAGAAAATTATAGTTCTTTTGTTGCTAATAAATACATAATTATTGGGTCTTTAACTTTAATCTTGTATGACCTTTTATGGCATTGAAATGTTATGTTATCATAATGAGGTTATTATGCGAGGATGGGTTTTTTGAAGTTCTTCAAGCGGTTCTGTTCCAAACTGGTTTAAACTCCTTGAAACTCCCAGCTTTGACACAACTTATTGCCTGCCTCAGATAATTAAAACTATGGCCTTTCCTTTGATTCTTTCTTCCTCTTTCATTCCAAAACTGTCTTCCGCAGAGAATCGTGTCTCAAAGTGCGCTCAATCAGTTTCTCCTTATTTTCTCCAGTATTTCCGCTAACTTCTCTTTTCATTTGCTCTTCAATCAACTTAAGTTGTTACTCGGTCTAACCATTTTAATTTCATCAATATTCTTCAAACCCTGTTCCATCGCATCCTATTTTCTCTTCTCTCTTGCTGTGATATCCCACTTCTAAGCCACACTGGTCATTGCTGCTGATCTTGCAGCCTAAGTTGTAGAAAATCGACTCCTTCAAGGGTTGAATAGCTTCCGTATTATCGTATAAGGAAGGGACGAATCTAGAAACTACTAAAGTAATCTTAAAGTAACAATAGACTTCGTGCCTTAGTTATTTACAACAAAGTAATAAAACTACCAATATTTCGTAATAAACGCGGCACATGTAGAATAACATGGAGTTAATCGTAAAAACTCTTCTCTGTCAGTTTTTAGTTAAAAATTTCCGTCATAACGTAGACAATTGCTGGTCCTACGAATTCGTGAGGGAGGGGAGGCGATCCCCTATCTCTGGATCATCTCCTGCTTCCAGGCGATGAGAAAGGATTAGAGTCGTCTGGGAAGGAAACAGGAAGTATTCCCTTTGTTTAACCAATGCTAATTGGCACTCTATTTCACAATGGAGAAGATAAAAATACATAATAGGATATATCATAGAATCTTCGGCGTATCGTAAAATTTAATGCATAAATCCGCGAGGAACCGCATTCATCTAGATATATCATTCCACTACCGGCTCACTCTCACACCTTATCAACTGCTTTTCAGAATCGTGAAGCCTTTGATCACCTTGTATAACCTGAAAATGCCACTTTGATGCGTGATAATTTAAATTTTCGGATTTCTGACAAATCGATATCTGGAGCATTCCGTTAACTGGGTTAAGATACCTCCTTTGAATGAAATATAGGGCGAGGATGGGGTTGGTCAAGACGTTAGGTAAGAATTTATCTGTTATCGCGTTCCAGACGATTATGGTACCCTCCGTAGCCGCTACTTGATTTCTGACAGTCGAGCGGCGACGTTGATTAGGTTCGGTCGTGCCTTTGTTAGTACCTGATATTGTTTTCTCAAATCCGGAGGGAATAGCTCATCCTCAAACTATTTGATCTTTATAATGGCCGGAGCTTTGTTCGTAGTCTGCTTGCCAAAGGGTCTTTTGGATGATGGTAAGCAATCTAATACATTTTCTGAAACGTGAAAGTGTACGGAAATATTTCGAGGCAATGAATTTTCGATTGAGTTTGTGCACCGAAGAAACATTTATTGTGACGAGAAAAGTCATTATAATGTGCATTTTTGCTATTTCACTGCAGGACCGAAAGGAAGCTCGCCCTTACCGGAAGGAGGTGTGCAGATCACAGTCACAGAAGCACCTACAGATGGGAATGAAGAAAGTACCCCCAAAGAAAGGACTAGAAACGTTTTAAAGGTGTCGAAGAAAATGGCTCCTAAGGTGGACCCCAACGTTCCCATGGAAACTGTAAGTTATGTATGTTTTTAAGATGAAGCATCGTGTGCTGTATGTTAAACCAAATTATTACCTCGAAATGAAAAAGGATCGTGAAATCACCAAAAAGGAGTTACAGATCAACTCTACAGTTGTTATTTCAGAAAAAATACTAATCTTCAATTAAGTAACCTTTGGATTTGTCGTAGAGACCAGCGCGTGCTCGGGCCTGGCTCGATCTGGTCCGACGGGCAAGGTCGGGCAACATAGTTTATCTTCGGGTTTTGGCCGGGCTCGGATCCCATAGATGACATATTATACATTATATTAAATACATAGTATCTGGCATCATCGGACCTTTTATACTTCAAAAACTTTGGAGTTCCCTATTTATGGAGCTCTTAATAAAATGAATATGGTTTCCCTTTTCGCGTGTGAGGACTTCATCTGTTCTAGTCCGTGTCTTAAGTGAGAGCAATGCACCATTTTTGTAAAAAAAAAACATCTCCATTAAGCATCCCTAACCCTCAATCTTTCTTTTAAGATTCCATGTATGAAACATCCTAGATAGGACTACCTTTTGCTGTCCAACACATTTTAATATTTTGTGTCTTATTATTCCATATTGCCCAAATTTGTATTCCTGTCATCCTTGCGGTCACAACGGCACAGCTCCAACTTCAAATTTCCCCAAAGATAGGACGTTTAGAAGTTAGTAGACTTTTACTGTATTTTTCTTTGCTAGTGTAAATTTCTGAACGTAAACAACTTTTTGGCCGTAAAATACTGTGAACCTTGTTGTTTAACACTATCCTAATTGCAAATTTATACAACGAAAATTAACTGAGTGACGATCAATGTCGACTTGTCAACGATTTTCAAGCGCCAAAAACAGATTTAAAAAAATAGGGTAAAAGAAGAGCTACAACGAGTAAAATACCTAACCGCTCATGAATGAACGTAGAAATGAATGTTCTATCGTATGCAATTTATGTAATTAAAATCGATGGATTATACTTGAAACTGTAGATTCTCAAATTCGATTGACTCGACTTTTTTTGCAGGCAGTATATATCCTTATGACTCTGGCTGAAATAAAACTCAGGCTTTTAATTTACTCTTCACTATTCAGTCTCACTAAAGCTCTCCCTGTCTTGATTTTTGTTTAGGAAGTTTATGATATTGCTCAAAGAATATTTTGAATTGAATTATCTTTGTTCAAGTGAGATAAACTTCATTGATAACATTAAACAATGGATGAAAAATAACTTTGACGGATTAAGGTCTTAATTACTCTAGGCGGGCAGAATCTGGGCTGATTTGGAACAAAGTCAGGCTAAAGCCGGGCTTTGGGCTTAAACTATGATGCGATCAATCGGGCCGAACAAGGCTCGGGTTCACCAATGGCTGTATCAGCATCGAATAAGAAATTTCGGCCCGTATAGATCTCTGCATATCGTGCCTTTGAGTACTCAGCAACCCACTGGCATGATTATTGTTAATGTAGACTTAGATCTTAAAGTAATGCTCGGTTTTCAAAAGAAACCCCTCCAAGAACTCTATTCCTTCCTGAATAAATTGAGCCGAAAGCTGTGAAGATATGATATATCGTGATATATATTTGCGTAGAAGATTAAAATTTAACGAAAAAACCTAATCTGCCACTATATCCGGGATGGTTACAAGATATCACTCGCTAACAATTATTCATATTTGCTCTTGGGTGGATGTAAAGGCGAGAAGACGCTAACAGCTATTTATTCTTGTTTTTTTTTCATTTTAAGTCTTAATAAATTATACTTATATTAGTCGAAATTTGACTGAAATTTCGGAAAACTACTATACAGGTAGGATATAGTGATAAGTTTGACCTCGGGAATCTTAAAATTGTAGTTCTTCATCAGAAACAGCTGATCTGATGGCTGAGTTAAGTCAGCAGTTTCTTCAAGCCTTCTGCATTCTTTGCAGTTGATACATAGCAGACTTTTAGAGATATTACAGTCCCTTTATAGGCCACCTGTTTCTAAGGAGGCTGTTGACACCAAAGAATACTTAGGAACAACCGTAAATTGGATTATATAACAGGAAACAACATTTAGAGTAGTCGTTTTTAGCAGTATCTGGAACGGAGTCAACCTGATACACTTACATTAGCATTATATTTTGATGTGTCTAGTTCGTCCCTTACGAAAGATTTGGTCGTAAACAAAATAATTGAAATGACATTGGAAATACCTATCAAGCTAAGTCAATCACAGTCTTTTACATGCCGAGATCCGAAAATTATATAATCTTATTATCTAACCAAATCGACTGCGAGATATCAAACGTTTCCTCAAAACAAAGAAGTATTCCGCGGAAGAATATCGGACCTTAAAAACAATGCTTTGCCTTTTAAAAATTATTAAAATGTTAATTTATGAATGTCAGTCTTTTCGAAATTTAATATATTCACCGCCATTCGAAGTGTCCAGCTAATTGGCTACTGCTTACATTCAGGACATCCTTTGCAGTTTTAGTCAGCACAATCGTGGAGGTTCGATTTTAAATTCCTTTCATTTTGGTTTGTCAAATTTTTGTCATGCGTCAGAAATGATCAAGCTGACCGCGGAACAGTAAAGAGGCTTGAAAATGTTATGAATTAATTTTCCCTACATAATTTAAATACATGTCTCTCCTTATTGAATGAGATATAAGATTTGTGGGTAGTAGTGTAAGCATAGGAGACTTGGCTTTTGAATATTTTGACTTTAAGATTAACATTTAATTTAGTTGCTTGTTCGGCTTGAGAGCTAACAGTTCCTAACAGATCTACCCGTTTGACATATCTTCTACACTATAACACATCTAAACTCTCCTTTAACAAGCGTTCCCTTTTCTTTCCCCATCCTTCTTTGCCTAATTCCCTCCCTCCTTCTGTTGATTCGTTTTCCTTACCTAAAAGGACATTAATAAAATTAGACAACTCACGCCAGATCATTGTAATTGCCCTTACTTTCTTTTATTATTCTCTTGTTTATTATTAATATTATTCTACTTTTTGTTGATGTTACGTTGTTGTAATTGTTACGTTATCACTGTAAATTAGCACTTCTCTATTGTATGTGATAAATAAATAAACTTTAATTAAAATAACACATTGAGTATTAACATATTAAGAGGAACAAATCAATGCCTTGGTTCCAATTACGTTTTCTGTTCATCACATCTCGGGTTAAAAATAGTAGAATGAGTATTTATAGGACGTGAAGTAAAACAATTATAGCTATTTACTTTTCGTTTTATTTATGCGGTTTTTAAAAAAAAGGCATTCTCAACTTTCCTTGTATTTGCACAACATATGAGACAGTTGAGTGTATTTTCATCATAGCCTTCAGTTTGTCCAAGAGCATAGAGAAACACTTTTTAATTGTGGTGTAAGGCGCTCTTAAAGAATTGCGTAATTAATCGCGATTTTTATCTCAAGTATTTGCCAAACACTCAATTAATCAATCCTTGCCAATGTGTGACGCTTCCACCTGCCGATAACATCTTTGCGTCTTTTTTTCATATAATGGTGGAATTTCGGTTGAGACTGATAAGAAGCAATCCTAACAGGATATTTTGTTGTTTTATGATTGCTTAAAGTACAAATCTTAAGCGAAAGAGTCAGTCGGTGACAATTATGACCGTAATTTCTTTTATCAAAATTTGCCATTACAATGCTCTGCTATTAAAATTCAATTATTTTAGGAAACTTTTGTTCAGGGGCCTAGAGTCAGTTGAAATATTAAAATACTGTATATTGTTTGAAAATCTGAAATTGTTTTGGAGATGTGAAACAACATATCTAAGATTATCTTGTTACAAATACATGAAACATTCTCGAAGAAATGGCCTCCTATTTGCTATCGTCCTATTTAAACCAAATGAAATGAGCCAGTTTTAGAAATTACCAACGTGTTCATTGGGCAACATTGGGACTAGAGAGTCCCATCTTCCATTTAACCCTAGTCAGAATTTGGTACAAAAAACGAATACATAACATGACATAAAATTTTAAACTAGAATACACACAGATTTTTAATAAGTTCGGTGGAAATATAATATAAAAGATAGAAGTAAGAATATTTCTGAGGAGAAAAAAAACAGATTTTTTCTTAACTACAGAAAAAATGTTTAGTAAAACACCCACAAAGAGAAGGGGGTGTGAAAAACCTGCAAAAGTTGTAGGAAATAATGAAAGAAAGAAAGAGATAGTGTACAATATTAGATTACATAGAGGGACGGAACACAAAAACTGGAACTTCGAGGGGGCAGGACTTGAAGGAGGGGGCCCGACCAGGGCGAAAGCGAAGAGAGGAGAGGGGGGGTGCTGGCCGAGGGGTGAGGTGGATAGAAAATGGGAGGAGAGTGCTTCGACCGTCCACGCCGGACGGACATTAGCGGTTCCGACTTTTTCGTGCCTAAGACGGCATGTTAAACTATTGTTTTTGTTTTTCTTCTAATTAAAACTTTGTGCAGCTAATCAACTGTCGTTTTATTTTTATTAGGAGATTAGAGTGTGTGCGCGCGCGGGGTTGTGAAACATAATCCGGGGAGTGTCACAATAGAGTAAAAATTACTCAAGTTATTAACATGTATAACATACGAGTATATCAGAACATAAGTATTCTTTATCAATGACAGTTGAATATAAAATAAATTTAAATTCAGTTCATTGTACATACGATCATCGGATTCTATTAGAGTGAATGTAGAAGAATACTTGCCTGTAGATATTCAGCCTGTAGACCGGTTTGAACTCCGCAATTATCTATGGAAGGCCCTTGAAATGGAAAATGGCTTACTGGGCAAAAGGAAGAGCAAAGTAGTTTGCTCCAGCTTTCCTCACCGAGCGAGGGCGCTGGAATTCGACCAAGTACACAGTAACAGCGCAATGACCGTAGGAGTCACACCTTTCATATGTAGCATTTAATAAATGGTGACCTGGATGAATACCGTTATTTAGCATCATTCATACCTCAGTAGCTTTCGCATTATCACGGCAATGAAAAGACAGACGTAAATGGCATATTCATTTTTCTCTATTTATATCAAAATCAAGTCTAAAATGTTTATCACGGTATGGTAGCAGTGTGGGGTAGTTTCTTATGAAATCAAAGCATCGGATGCAATTTTGTTTCGATCCATTTAATTAAATCATTACAGTAAGATTAACGAAAATGAGAAAATAAAATCGTTCATTCAGATATGCAGGTTGAGATTCCGAGAGAATCGCAGTTCAAGGAAAATTCGGACTTGAGGTTAAATCCGAAATAATTACGTTTTTTGAAATTAATCAGGATACAAAGAAAATTTTTACATATTTCCGAGATTTCTTAATTACATTTTCACAGAAACGGAAAACACGTTTCATGATATATCTGAAGCTGATAAATTGAAATAATAAACTCGATTTTAATAAATTCGATGAAGGTCGATTACTATAATTTACTGGTTTTTGACATTGAATAAGAAAGGCGCTCTTCGTTGCAATAAAAAGCGATTATATTATATTAAGAAAGGCGATTTTCGTTGCGAAACAGATAAAAGAATATTAAATTAAAAATCCATTGTACTAAACTGTACATTACTAAACCATTAATAAACCGTTAATGCTTTATATGGATATGCATATTCGGAGAATTCAACTTCCTTGCTATTGAAACCATGTCATCACATTTACTTTCTAGGTTAATGTAAAAGAAACCTCACCGGGGTGAAGTAATTAAAAATTCAGGTAGATATCAAGTTCATTCAACCATTCATATAGCACAGTCAGTATTCATTATGAGCGTCAGTTCCCGATTGTATTTAAGGAAAATTCTCTTAATCAAATTTTATCACTTTCTTCCTTTTATCTGATAATTGATAAAATTGACAGGTAATAATTTATGAAACATTTACTTGTAACAACTCTTTAATTCCAATCAGATTATAGGTGATAATTCTAGCGTACGATCGTCAGTAATTTTTGTAAACAACAAACGGAGGATGTTGCTACGGAAATTATACACTGCTCTTATCTAATCCTCTTCAGATTGTGGGAGTAAAGTAAACTCTGTAAAATACCGATAAAACTTATCTCGATCAGGATTTATCTGATATGCTCAATAATTACAAACCTCCTGGTAGTAAACGCTTATTGGTCGATCGACATTTACACTTCCTAAGTGAAGATGCTACTATTAATTGGATGGATATCAGAGGTTGTGTGGTTGGATGCAGCAAATGGAAAAACATTGCTTAATAATTGATGACTAAGAATCATCAGAGTTTCTCATTGAGAAATATAGGAAATTAACTATCCAGTATTGGAATGCTCAGTAATATTGATAGCTGGTGTCAGTAATATCGGCACTGAGTGCTGAAGAAACTTCGGAACTGCCACCTGAAATCTATATTTCGCTGTCAATTAGATTAATATTGATTCTCAGAGGCCTTGCTGAGGTGAAATTTCAAATTAAATTATAAACCACATTTTGTGCCATTTAGGCATGCTAAATTAAAACTTACGTGAATCCTTGAACAACTTAAGCACAAAGTTTTCCTACAAATTCTCTTCTCTTTCTAAAGTAAAGAATATTTTTAAAGAAGGTGGTGTGAAAAGAATGCACTGGTACATTCATTATTAGAAGTATAAGCCGCCTTGTTTTCAAAATCTTTCGTTCGAAATACTTAGCATTTTTAACATGTATTGTAAACACAGTGTCGTAATCTGAGTCGACCAGCCGTTCCTTATCATAAAAAGATAGCGAACAATGATCTCGATTTATCTTTAATAAACATATTTTTCTCCGAATTAAAATATAATGAAACTCGGATGCAGTATTTGAATGTCCAACCAGCGCGTACTTTTAAGCAATAGAAGAATTTTATTGTACTTCTCTCGGCGCATATTTGTCGCCATTACAGGCAATCTTTAACATATTCGACTACTATATTCCTTCATATCATTGATACCGTTACACAGAGTGGAAATAAAGCTAAAAAGCTGGAGAACTGCTGAGAGGATTTTATACGAACTACAAAAAAATGCCCAGGTTGTCTTTTGGTTGGTTACGTACAGAGCCTTTGAAGATGACAAAGGTAAACCTTAGGCACTAATTTCCGCTTATGCTTTAATCAATATAGCCGACTTTTGGGCAGTGACTTTGTGGTAGGACTCGAAGGAGGTTCTGAAAAAAAAACTCCTTTTGCTGATCCACAAACAAAAGTTTTTATGCACTATGGATAATTTGAATTTTGCTTTTATCTTTATCAATTAATACTTCTATTTGATCATTTGATCATTTCAAAGTGAAAGCTTACACCACTTAATACGTAGTATATTTTTCTTCAGAATCTTTGGTGATCATCTGAGGGCTTTATTCAAAGAATACTATTTAGGATTTTTCCCAGAAAAGAGCGTTTTCACATTTATATCTAATGAAAGGTCAAGATTTAACACAACCGAATGGCAACATCAAAAGTCAATCGCTAATTTCCATTCATTCCATCGAGTTACGGAGGTCCCACAAAATTCATATAGCGTAGAACAGGAATAAACCTTGTTACCTCGGCTAACGAAGGTAATTAATACCACAATCACATTTGTTAGCGGGCTCCGGGTAGCTAAGTGGGCTGCTCACACGCCTTTTGTACAAGCGGTCCTGGGTTCATTTCCCGCTGGAAGCTTAAACTTGCGAAATTACCTCAACTGTTGGAGTACTTACAACACACTTGTTTGCCTAAAACATCATTAGCATGACTTTCATTTCTCCTGTTTTTGGAAACCAGAAACGCTGGCTAATCCCTTCAAAGAACAACCTATTTCTTTCACTTGCATGCAGGAGCGGGCATTAACCATTTCGATTTGGTAACTACTGAATATTTTTGCGTTTAAATACTTGTTATTGTCCGAAATCTCAGCACCACACTAATTATTTTGTTCATTCGTTGATTGAGGTCGAAAAACAGCGATCCTCCAGCCAAGATCTTCATTAGCGGGGTCTCTAGTTAGACGGGACATTCGAGTCAGACATGTTTCAAATCCTTTTTAATTCGATCACATGTTGATGAGGAAATCCTCATCGAAATCGTAAGCTCGAGCAAATCTGCAGCGCTGGTAAATATTGCTTTTCTTTGTCGTCTCTGCCGATAAATTTCGATTTTCATTGCATAATGGTACTTGTTTGATAGCGTCACTCCTTGTTTAAATGAAGGAAACAAAGGAACCTCTTTCCGCCATTGTTAAGAGAGCGTAATTATTGTTGTAAATTTTACGCTCAGTTCTCGGGAAAATCCCACGCTTATCTCCAACTCGATGGGACGCACTTATCGCGTGTCGATCAAGTTCTCTTCGTCGATTTCACGAAAGGAGCAGCCGGAGAAATAAGTCACGAGAAACGGCGCCTATCTTTACATAATGTGGGATTTTAATGGCTTTATTAAGCAAACAAAGATGAATAAAGTGCTCTGTTTTAGCTTAAATTATTATGAGGTTATATTCTTCGCAAGTTTTTGTGTCTATAACAATAGCTGACTTTAAATATCATGTACACATTATTAGACGTCTGAATTAAAGTACGCCATCCAGGAAATCATGAACTTTGTCAGTGATTATGATTTTTTACGCAGCTCCGCCAAGGAAACTTAATTCATCGATTACTACCTTAAATTTCATTTTTCTTCCTAGAAAATTAGGACACGTACGCTCTTTGAATTATGTTACTGAATCTGCCGGCTTCTTTTGCTTTCTATTTTTGTCTTTTGGTACATTCATTAATCTCTGATGATGAACTGCAAACATATCTTCTAATTTTCTTCTGTTATTTCCTTTAATTGTATCCTATTTCAATTGTGATTTCTTTATTTAATATAACTTTTTCTATATATCTATCAGCTATTGCTTTCTATAGGCAGTTTTTCACCATTTCATCCCCGCGGTTGTTTTCTTGCTGTCTTTTCCCAAATTGCACTTTGCAAGTTTTTTTTAATCCACGGCTTCTTCTTACATTGTTCTTATCTGTTTCTATTCATTCTTATATTAATTATGCTTAAACGTAAAATAAATTGTAATAAGTTAGGTGAAAGATGAGAAGAGAGATGCCTTGATTAAAAAAGATCTTTATCATCAAACGGAGCAGTGTTGGCCTTCTCTCCTTTCTAAATCTACCGCTGGTATTTAACAATGAAATTAACATACAAACATGATATAATTAAGCGAATAAAAGGAATAGATCAACAGAAGGCACAACTAATAATTCCACGTGAGAAATTTTAATGTTAAAACGGAAAAAAATTATTATTAAGTATATATTTGAAATTAAATTAAATTAATTTGCTAATTTTTATAATAATTTGAAGTAAAAACTCGTGGGAATCAAAGTTCTAAAATTTCGTATATTTGACAAATCAAAATTTTTTATTGTTTAGGATTTCGAAGAATAAGCGCTTACAAAATTTAAGAAAAAAAATTGAAGGAAAGAGTGCGTCTTATAGCCGCACTCTTATAATTATAGATCGAAAAATACGACAATCCGCGTCAAGTGAAATTTGGTGGAAGACAAAAAATATTACAAAAAATAACGGTATGCTGTCCACAGCTTGATTATTCAAACGGGGCTCCCGATAGCCAAGTGGGCAACGCGTTCGACTTCAATGAAAGCGGTCTCGGGTTCGATTCCCGGTGGGGGCCCACGTGCGAAATGACCAAAGCTGTCGAAGCACTTTTAACAATACTACTACTATACTTATTCAAACAATAATGGATTCGGTGTCGCACACCATAATCAGATACAGAAACTTCAAGTTATCACCTTATATACTAAACAAAGAAGTGTTGTAACTTCTTTCCGCCTCCTCTTCCTTTGTTGGATATAAATGCTGTTAACTGTAAGTTTCTGTATCTGATGATGGTGCGTCCCAGCACCGAATCCATGGTCGTTTGCATAAATAACCTGAGCCAGAATATCATTATTTCTTCGTGAAATTTTCACAGTAATCCCTTTCCTTCTCGAATGTTTTCAGGGAAACTGAAGTGTAATGACTTAGGAATAAAAGGAAAGGCGCCTACATCTACAAATTAACCCTGCCACACGCCAAAAGAGGGAAATAAATGTATTACGTACTACATATCGCCTTAGGCAACTAAATGGCTCGGCGGTACTTTGTAAATATCAGCACCTAAATAGAAAGGGGTTCCATTATTGGCGAAACAGAGAAAAAATAACTGGAGGAAAATTTTAAAATATTATGTGTGTGTATAGATTATACATCGTATTTCCTTTCCTTCATTTTAAGAACCAATATTATTTTATAAGTGTGTTACAATCGCTATGCATAAGAGATGCGGAAATTTCAAACAGGGGAAGTGTTGGGTCACCCAATAACGAAGATAGAAAATTCTCATTTTTAACTTACATCCACTTCTCTTTCAAAATATGAAACCATTCTCTTTAGGTATACTGAAAATTTCCGTCAAACCCTTACCTTGGCTTCTCCAAACCTCCAGAAAGAAGCCTGCAAAATAGAGACAAGGGAAATTTCAAAAAGGAAAGGGTCTGGAATGGAGACAAAAGGGAATTTTCTACGACCGCAGTCCCACTGTGCACTGTTGCCATGGGGAACTGGGCAAAGGAGTGGAAGGGATTAACCCAGAATTTCCTCTCCCCTCAATCTTATGCATCACGCAATACGCCGTTCGAATTTTATGGGGGAAATTGTACATAGCAACTTGTATTCATAACAGAGATGTAAAAGGATATTTAGTGCATGGGAAGCTTGGAGATTTTAGCCTGCTAGGAAAATTGAGAAAATTATGATAAGTGGACAAAAAATGTCAGACTTTTACCGGGATTATGGATTAGTAGAAACGATCTGATGAAAATTAAAGCTAATCGGATAGGGAAATTCTGAGAAGAGATTTTACTGTCAAAGATGAAATAAAAGAAAAGCCAGAGGAAAAGCGAGCGATAGGCGAGAAAAGCTTTTGATTGACTGACACCCTTGGAAGAAATAAAAAAGGTGTAAAGACTTAAAGGTTGGAAATAAATCATACGGTAGTG
This sequence comes from Ladona fulva, assembly GCA_000376725.2. Taxonomy (NCBI): domain Eukaryota; kingdom Metazoa; phylum Arthropoda; class Insecta; order Odonata; family Libellulidae; genus Ladona; species Ladona fulva. Next base: position 187,913 of record KZ308814.1, read on the forward strand.
GATGCAATCAGACCTATCGGAAGAAGCAAAATCAATGATAAAGTGTTTCGATTGAGGAAATCATTGAATTTGGTTGTGACTCAGCAAGCGATAACCCGATTTACTCCCACACTAATTTTGGGAAAATTGGTTCATTTTGACAACTTATTTCTAACCTCTACTTATTTCTACCCGACCCCACTTCTCCTTAATGTTATTTCCATTTCTCTGTGCCCTTACTGAAATTCCATAAAAATGTGTACCAAAATGTTCTATTGATAGAGAAGCCATTGACAAGGTAAGGATTTGCTAAAAATATTAGAAGTATATTCTGCTAGAAAATATAAGTAGAATTTTAACCGTAGAGAGATTTCTTTATGTTTTTCTTATACTTTTTCAGTTTTCGCCGACTTGCTTCTCATTAACTGAAGATTAATCTTCGGTTTCACCGTCTACCCATGTTATTTTTTACGTTCACATGCAGCACCATATTTACTAGATTATAACCTTCTTTCTTCCACTTTTGTTGTTCTTAATACTTCATAGCCATAATTATAATGTAATACTTACCGTGGTGGAGGAATATTTTAAACCTAAGGTCCTTGGGTTCGAGTCCCGGCTAATCGTATTTTTCTGGTTAGGGAACGTTTGTGCGTGTTCGCCAATAATAATAATTATTATAATAGATGTGATTGGAACCATCTTCCTGTTTCCATTGAAGAAATTATTGTTATTACTGATTTATTCCTCTCTGAATGCTTAACCTCGGACTTTCATAACGGTGAATCAAATGAATACAAAAAGCAGCTCCTGCGTATCGGCGGAATCGGGTCATTCGCGCTGTCCTTCAATCAGTAACCGATAAGAGAACTCTCCGTCGATTTCTTGATATGACTGAGGATATCACGATTTGGGAGCAAAATACACGTAATCGCCTACTTTGAATCATTGCACGGCGGTGGTAGATAGCGACTACTAAAGCAGACGCCACGATGATGGCCCACTTTACTACATTATCCTTGTTGCAGAGAGTGTTCTCATTTCGCGAAGTTATTTACTTCGAGATATTGAAACAATCGAAGCGACGGATGGATTTATTTATGTCTATCTCAAAAATAAAAAAATGTCCCTCTTAAGTGGTACAGGGTTTAGAGTAAGGGTTGAGTGCGACTCGTTTGCCTGTCTTCTGCAATAGATCTCACCAGCCCCTTTTCATATGCGGTACACTCAAATGTTGAATCTGAAATCTCGGTACGCTAACCATTGGTGTGCTAGTTTAAAATAACAAAGAGTAGAGCACCATGAGTAGAATGGGATATTTCAATATCAGATAAAAGATTAAAAACACATTTCGAAAACGAGGGAAGTATGTTTTACGCAAAATTAAAAGCAAATATATATTCATCAACAATTCCTAAGGATACATTCCCGATAATCTCGCGACTGATGAAATTTGCTAACGTTTTTCATTCTGATCACTGTCCCATTGCGTCCAAAAATACAGTTCCATGGCATGTGATATTTTCTCACTCGCCTAGAGTAAATTTGATTTTCCGCCCTCTCTGGTAATTATGTTTTTAATAGCAAATTTAATTAACGATTGGTTTCCCGCATGGATTTCAGGAAATTAAATGTTAAGGCAAGGTTACCTACTAGAAGAAACATTTTGGGTTGAAAAATTCCGTTACCATATCATTCCCAACTTCTTTGTAGAAATATCTTAAAAACCGTGTCTCAGAACCCTTACAATTACCACCGGATATGCTATTAGTAAAATGCCGAGCTGCATTTTGACGTGTGAATTTCTTGCTATAAATAATGAGTGAAAAAGATAAAGAAATGGGATTGGAAGAACCTGATAATTCCAGGCGGAAAAAATATTTATATTTAAATAATAATATTGTAATGACTACTAAATTTAATAGATATTTGTGATTACTTGCTATAATGTAATTGTAACTGTCCTTATATTGACTTGTCTTATACAAGATTGTATATGTCATTAGATAATTAAATTTATTATTATTATTATGGCTCAATAATCACTCAAAGTGCCTTAGTGCATTCTGGCGGAATTCTAGTGTGTGGACGAATGTAATGGCCTGTGCTACGCTTCTATAGCCTATTGTTACACACAACATCTGGTGGTATTTTTTACCGGCGAGCATCTATACGCCTATGTAGCTATTCTGGCGCGACCATGATGATTTTTCCTTTAAAATTCAAATGCGCATGAAATAAGCATGCTAAAATCGCTGACAAGAATATATGATCGCTCAGTATCGATCGTATTTTTATTAATCACTTAAAAGGAAGTAATGTATAGATAACTGTAATCATAACTTCTGAATATATTCCTAAAGAATTACGTCGAAAATTTTAAATTTATGATATATGTTGTTAAGATGAAGTAATTGCTATATTCTCGTTGTGATTCCGAAAATTTCAAAGTACTTTGATAATCAACTGTAAATAATCTCTATAGTACTCGACAAATTATTGTACTTTCAGTTTGTAATCGACTGCGTGAGCATCTATGATTTTCTTACTATTTCATTTGTACTTCTCTGAAATGTGTAATACATTAAAATAAGGTCGATGCACCTGCTTATCACCTTCACAAAGTGTATCAAGGATTATCTTAAAGATGCTTTCGGCAGCTTTACCCTATTTGATATACATGTTTTTCATGTAAAATTATTGTTTTATTAGGGTGGAAAACAAAATTTCTTTAAAATGAGATCACTCTTTTATCTCTACTTTCCGATCTTTAAATAAACATCCGTATGAATTAGGTTGAACATCTGAAGACCGCACTGTCCAACCGTAACCGGTATTAACTGGGGAACAATGGAATTCATGAGAGGCTTACTCTACAACCAAGATCAAGATAATTTTATCTTCAGACGGCGATCATTCTAGATCGTTACCCGCTGAATGGGTTATATGAGCGAGGACAAAGTTTCTTTCGACAGAAATGAATTACCTTTTGACGTATGAGGTAGACTATGAGCGATTGTGATGCTTCTCTAAGCGCTCACAGGGATATGATTTTCCAAAAAAATGTTCGATGTTTCTTCCGATGAAGGCATAAGGGGTCGAAGTAATTAGAACTAGCAAAACGAATGTAGACTTTGTCAGTATTTGCCTATGTTTCGAATGTAGGGATCGATGCTGTATATATTTGATGAAGTATCGACGTAGTAATATTTTTCTATAACTTTTAATGAAGGCATTATTGAATTAGCACACATTGCTTTATCATATCTGATCGGTCTCTTCTGTCTTCCCCGTTTTTCAATGATTTTTCCTTTAAAATTCAAATGCGCGTGAAATAATCATGCTAAAATCGCTGATAAGAATATATGATCGCTCAATATCGATTTTATTCTTATTAATCACGTGAAAGGAAGTAATATATAGGTGACTGTAATCATAGTTTCTGAGTATATTCCCAACTTCAAGTCTTCAATGGGACTTGTTCAGGGTGAACTTTCCGTTCTTGGATCATGTCAGACGCCATTGCGTCAATAAATTTTGGCCACCACCGGGAATCGAACGCGCTGCCCACTTGGCTATCTGGAGGTTTCATTATTGAATTACATATCTCCTGGACATAACTTTATAATGATAACTGGAAGTACCATAGAGGGATGCCAGATAGTTAAGTGGGTGGCGCGTTCGCCTTTGGTGAAAGCTGTCCCGGGATCAACTCCCGGTGGAGGCCCATATGTGCGAAATGACTTCAGCTGTTGAAGTAATTTTAAAAGACTACTAGCTCAAAAGATTATGTGGCAAGAATTTCACAGGAAAAGTACATTACTGCTTCTCTTGAATAATATGGTTTCCTATGTGCGAAATGACTTCAGCTGTTGAAGTAATTTTAAAAGACTACTAGCTCAAAAGATTATGTGGCAAGAATTTCACAGGAAAAGTACACCACTGCTTCTCTTGAATAATATGGTTTCCTATTAAAGAAATGTCTTCATTCATTGAAATATAATTCAGTCCAATCGCAACTTCTCGAATTAATTTAAATTTAAAATATAGAGGTATAAGAGAGTTGTAATTCGTGCGATGACACTTGACGCATAGAAAACAATAGGATAAAATAAGAGCAGAGTATATTTCAGCAATTTATCACAATGTTATTTATATTTATTGGTGGTAAATGTTGCATTTTGTAACAGCTCAACTTCGTAAATATCGAGTCATTTTAGAAATCTCACAGATGAGAATCGACTCTTGTGTAATTCTTGACAATAAATAAATAATCTTCATATTATCTAAATCCACTTCACAGTTTTTAAAAGATGTTGTGTAGACAATTTTCGCAACATTAAAGATATGATTACCGCTAGCAATAGTTTGAAAGCATTCTTGACGGAAAGAAATTACCGCTGAATTTATCCAAAACTCGGGCATTCTTCGGGTGATATTCATAAATAATCGTCGAAATATATTATTTGTGTCTTGTAGTTTGAGGTATTCAATTGATCCACTTTATTTAAAAAAACCTTTTTGTTTTCAATCTAGTATCATTTCTACACTTGAAAATGTCAAAAAATCTTCGTTTTCTTAAGTTGTTCCATTTTCATGGCCGGTTGGGTCAACGGAGGGTGAGTGGAGTTCACGAGCCAGTTAGCATTACAGCCAAACTCATCTTATTCTTATTTTACTGAAAATCCATTTCTAAGTATTTCGCTTCTTGTATTATTGAGTATTGTTGAAATTGGGGAAAAATTGATTGACTTTCTAAAGGGTGTGAGCAACAATATCAAGGCGTGTCGACTACTGTGGATAGGCTTTAATTACTTTACAGCAATAGAATAAACATTGATTCTCAAAGAGAGCTTATCCATGAATGAGTTTAGGATCATAAATCATCGATATCAAACACTATATACTTCTTCATGAGTTAGCCTCAGAAAATTGGCAAAATGTGACTTTTTCCTCTTGATCAATCAAAAACAGGTCATATCGAATCCCTTACCTCACCGGCTCGATAATTTAATCACTAATGTCGGCGACGAAAGAGGTTAGAGGAAAGGAAAAAATATCATTCCTGAAAATAATTCTTCAGCGAAAAACGATTCTTATTTGATCGATTACTCGTGGTTTCGATCAGAAAACGATACACCGTATTAATAAGTAGTATGATCATATTACTTATTAATACGGTGTATCGTTATGTATTGCTATTAGTACTCATGAGTACTGATAGCAATGTTACAAGTAAAAGAATTCTTTAATGAATTTACTTTACAAGAAATCAGGGATGTCTCGCGTCGTGAGCTGAGGCGGAATTGAATGCTAATCAGGTGATGGGTGCCCTTCCTTATGTATTTTTCAGTATCTGAGCCCATTTTATGTACATATTGGTACTGATGACATAGGTTCACCGTGAGTTCTACGCCGCTCTGATACCGGACGCTGGAATTAACGTTTCACTGGAACGTTATCTGTAGTCTTTCGGATTGGCAGCTTCGTATGCTAATATTATATATAATATTTAAAAAATCGTCATTTTTTGTATACGTTTGCTTCATCGGTAACAAATATCTACATATTCTGGTGAAAATCAAATTCCTTATTATAAATATTCTGTATAATGTGGTTTAAATACTGATGTATCTTACATTGAATAATTACTTGTGCTATATTGAAATTGAAGCCTTCAGATTGTGATAACTCATTCAATACCTTCTACTTTCAGCTTCTGCTGCAACTATTGGAAAGAGTTGAAGTAAACAATGCTGTTTGGAACACAGTGAAGAATGGAAATTTTTTCCAGGTAAGAATATTGTTTAAGCCTCAGGTGATCATAATAAAACAAATATGAGTAAGAATGCTCAGGTGAGTTGATATTCTTTAGGGTGTTTAAGTGTCAGTTCAGGAATAATACCTTCAAAATTGTGGATGATATAAAAATATCTCATGATAAATTTTAAATATTGGGCCCTTTAAATTTTGTTTATTTACCAAGAGAGTCAAAGTGAATTTAATATTAAAGCATAATACTCATCACGAATGACAAATTTTAAGCTGGTTTTCTCCAAATCATTTAATAGTACCATAAACAATTCACTCTTGTATGTGTAAAAAAGCTAGAGGTCTGTAGTAATTATTTATTAACATCCTCTTAATTTCATAAAAAGATCTTTTGAAATAATCCTGGGGCTACAGGTGTTATATGAGGCCAGTGTCGCATCAGTTTGTCTGAAAGCTTGATTTAGAAACTTTAGGCATACAACGAAGTTCCTTCTCCTGAAAGTTTTCATTGAGATTATATCAGGTTCTCATGGACTTAGAAATAAATTATTTGTAAGTAGAATATGCTGAAAATGAGATATTCCAAACCTTTCTCATACTGAAACTCTTATGTGTGTCACATATTCATCTTAATTCTTGTTCTTCTTTACTTTTTAGGTAACTTTCTCAGTGGAAGCTGGAGACAAGTGTGAAGAGTGCATTAAGTATCTCAATGAATGTGGCTTTGGTGTGAGACCAAAAACGTCTGTCAGGTATGAATTCATTTTTATTTATAAATGAAAGTTTTGAAAACGGGCACTGTTGTGCAGGTGACATGAACCTACCAAAAGGTAGAATACTTATGATGACCTTTGGTAAAGTTATGCTTGATATCATTATAGCCACCTCAACTTCTCTTATCCAATAGTAAAACAAGCTTTCACTGACTGCAAAGATTTTTGGATAGAAATATTTAATTGTAACGGAGAAAAATCATGAAATTAAAAAGACTTTTAAACAGTAGATATTTGAAAAAAATGCTTAATCTGTGGGGAAATCAAAACTTTCTAAAATATTTTCTCAGATTTTTATGAACATAAGTTTTTCATTCATGGTCAAAGTATTTATTAATCTGATGATTTAACATTACAATCCTATTGGATATTGACCACATATATTTATTAAATCCAGATTTCTCCTTGTGGTTATAGATTCATTATAAATATGAAGTGAAATTTAGAAATATAAGGTTTACAGAAGTTTTGAACTACTCCATTGATAACTGAAAATGATTTTTCAGCGTCATCCCATGCACTCTGTTCTATAAGGGACATGAAGGCAAAAATGATGTTACAGAAACAAAGTCTTTAGATGACATGGAAAAAGGGTGAGCACCTTTTGTTGTATAAAGAATTTTTTTATAAATATTATGTATCTCTTTTTCCCTGCTCACTAGTTTGAGTAAA
>KZ308814.1:211948-225783 GCA_000376725.2 Ladona fulva
AATTTTACTTTCTTTGAATTCTTTTATGAGTATTATTTTTTTTCTAAATATCTTTATGAAAATTTCAGAGTCTCATTAAATTCGGGGTCACGTTATATTCGGGCTAATACGGTATATACAGGTAGTTATATATGTAGATAGTAGATAAACTTCCTACTATCTGAAACCATAAATTTTATTAGTGTTATATCTCTTTGTATGTGAAAGTATTTTTAAGTTTGAGTATTTAAATCCATGTGTTAAATATGTCTCTTTAGCCACCTCTTTAGGAACTGGAATAGCTTTTATGTTGTACATTAATTACTTACGAACATTGAGTCATATGCATGGGTCAACTCATTCACAAGTTATGCAAAAGTGGAAAATTTTAGCTAAATTTCTGGAAGTTGACCTGTACATTTGATCAAAGTATGTATGAATATATATACTAGTAAATTTTAAGAAACTTTAAAATGATGTGTTAATTTTTGTTTATTGGTGCTTAAAAACCCATTGTCTTGTTAATCCAAAGTTATCTTGTTGTAGAATGCCATTTGTTTATATCAATGAACCGTTCTAACCACATCCTACCCTGGCCTATTAAATATTGGTAAGTGTATGGAAATAGTTGATAAGAAGATAAAAAAGGAGTGTACAATGCATTTTTATGGCAGATACAGATGCTTCAAGATTAATTTTCAATTCTTTGCAAAAATTAGAAAGTCAGTTCAAATGATTGCTTGATCTAAACCATTTTATAATAATGTGAATCTTGGTTTTTTTGAGCAACCATTCAAAATATTAAATCGAAAGTATTCCTTAAGCCATTTTGCAAGTTTTTGGCAATTTTGGTTGTAAGGAGATGGGAAGATAGGAACAGAACTTATCAGTCACTATAGATGAGAAAATAGAATTTCTGCTGATGAATTGATGGATGTTGAGGATGGATTTCTGTCGCAACGCTTTGTCTTACACCATGCCAGTGCACCAATGATTCTAGAGTCAAGGGTTACGTTTTTTGCACTTGTATCANCGGAGTCTAGTCTGATATGAATAAATATCAGTACGATCAATTCTACCATCCCAACAAAGATGTAAGATATTGTAAATTGATAAATCAAATTATGATTCCTTTTTTCCTATAGGGTTTATTTTGGGCACTTGCTGCTGTTAAGGCTGTGATCAGTTACGAGGAGGATGTTTCAAGTACAGAATTTATTTACTTTGCTGAAAAACATCGAGATTATGCTACTCTTGGTGCTGTTTCTCTGTGCCTTACCATTATAAATATAATTTGCATTTTCATTGCTGGTGTACTGGTGCTAAAGGTATGTATCTACCAATTGACAAACATGACTAATGAGTGGAATGCAAAATTGAAATTATCCTTTCAATAACAAGGGAAGAAAAAATCCCTCTAAATTGTTATCATATTGAAAGAATGGCTGATTATAGATATCATAATCTGAGAAATAATAAATAAAGAATTTTATTGTGCATGATTTAGAATAAGGGTAAATATTCAGTCATAAAATTTAACTTCTGTTTGACTGGTCTATTTGAAAGTACACAACTTTTGAAATATTTACCTCAAATAATTATCATCTTCTTATATAATTAACTCAAAGGATGGATATCATTAAGTTTATTCAAGTTTTAATAGAAAATAAGCAGATTATGAAATGCGTGACATGTATTTCCTTTGCAATGAAAGGGCTTCTTGTGATAGAAGTACCCTAATATCATTATTTGAAAGAGTGAGAAATAATCAAATTTTATAAATAAGTTATTACTACAAATAAAGTTTATGGGTTAAATTGTTAATTTTTTTTGCAACAGTTTACATTTAGAATTTACTTTTTAAAAAGAATCACACTGCTACAATAAACATTCAACTGATACATTACACAAGAGTAAGTAGGAGGGATTTTAATTACTCACACTACATGTTTTATTTCTCACATTTTATTACAGGTAAAAGAAGTCGCTCCTCAAACTAACAATGAAGAACTGAGACAATTCTGGCAACATGATATAAGAGTGGCTAGAGATTATAATAGGACTTTGCAAGGACAAAATGCAAGTGATCTTGGAAGGCAGTAAGTATTCAGAACATAAAACACATAAAACTGATAAAAATATTGCAAGTGGTATAAACTAAAGCTATAATATTAAAGAACTCTCATCAGTAGTCAGCATTATGTGTGTTTTTCTGGAGTGGGGACATTTGCCTCTTTTGTTTATTTCCTTTTACATCTGAGCTATTTTTTGCAATATGAAGCTATTTCCTAAATTATTTTTTAAATTATCTTGTTTTCATTAACAGTAATTTTCACCATTGAAAGGTGAAGTAAGGGTGTATGTAAATAGAAGTAATTCCTATAATACGTTAACCCTCTAACTGATTTGTCCGTGTCAGATATGGCACATTTCAATGGCTAAACTACTCAATTTTGATTATCTTGTAACATTTCTCTAAAGATCTAAATCAGAAGATCAAATCTTCAAGAAATATCTAATCTAATATCAAATCTCATTTTATTTTCAATATTAATTGTATAATTAAATTATGAAATAAAAAACATGAACAATTAAGGCTGAATATTTCAGAATAAATCAATTGTCAATTGGTTAAATCTTTCAGAATTTTCAAACCTGTATAAAATAAATAAAAGAAAAATAGGTATCATGTGTGTAGGAAAATATCAATATGAATTAAATGTATAAGTATTTATTTCCTTTATAATTTTTTTCAAAGACTATTGAAGAAATTGTCAGTCTCTCGAAATTTCATGGAGGAAGCCAAGCATGAAATTGGAGGATTTAGCACCCCAAGGCATGTCTCAGAGGTAAGAAGACATGAGTGATCTATATACTTTAATCTTTCCCACAAAATAATTTAGAATGACAAGTTGTGGGATTGAGTAAATGTTGACAATTAATGCCTTTCTCAGGCAAAACTATGCACAATTCTTCTTTTAAAATTACCTCTTAAGATAAAAATTACTTGGAACAGCTTCTTAATTTGTTATGCGATTTACTTTGCAGAGTGGACCAGTTCCTCATCACAAAGAAAGTGTTGTCAGTATGAACTCAAGCAACAACCAGTTCTCTTGGACATCTGGCAATATGCATCAAAGATATATGTTTCATCCAAGATTCCATCAAAAATCAAACAGTGGGCCTTCAGAAGAAGAACTGGAGAGGGTTGTTTACTCTACCCTGACTGCTGACTCCAAGCGTGGTCTCCTGAGTGGTTTAGGAATTATAGGTGTGACTGGGCAGTCATCCAAGCGCAAGATTTCCTCAATGAGCTTGCCTGGTAACAGCCATCATTTAAGATCTCCTAAGATCTCAACATGTGTAGAGCCTCAGCTGGATACAATCAGAGAAGCCAGCACCAATTTAACGGGTGAACCCGAAACAGTTCTAGTTTCCCAGAGTAACAGAAGATTTCATATAACCCCCTGCACTGAGGATAGACAGTCATAAAGAAATAAACTGTAAGGACTTGAAAGTCATGACTGAATAATATCTCATAATTATGTCCCAGAGGTGGATAGGTAATCCAAGACACTGGGAGATGATACACAGTGCTGTTCGATCCTGGGCACTGTTACCGAAATGGTATGCATAATGCAGCTTAACTTCACATCTGTGTTGATTACTTATTTCATTGTATATATATACATAAATATATTATTCCAACTACTTGGAATGGCATCAGATTTTCCCAGTGAAACTCATCCTTTTCATAAACTAATGCACATTTTACTAATAAAACTCAGTTACAACCAGTTTCAATATTTTCTTTCATATCATCATGAACACTATTTATGCATTAAAACATGGTAAAATGAGACTGTTAGATAAAGATCATCCTCTACTATTGTTCTTTATTTGCAGAAAATCAAAAACTGTTCTTATTGTTTGTAATTTTCTTTTCTTATTTCTGGTAAATTTAATAACGTTGAATGGAATTTTTGATAATTCATGTATGTACAAATAACATCACAAATTTTACATCAATAAACTCATCTTCATAACTTGGACTTGTTCTTTATTTATCCTGGGGCAGGTGAAGCCTTGTGGCCCCCTCTTTTCCTGCCCCAGGGTGGGAATTGTCTCTGAAATTTACATTGGGACTTCCAGAAATCTGTAATCCAGAGCTTCCCGTTTGTCTCTTAACTCAAGTTCCGCCTGCCGAAATATGGCTTATGGAGTATTTTAAAACCTCTAATTCATTAACAGCCATGTTCCAACTTTATTTTATTTCAAATCTTGTGGATTTGGAAGAATATCTGGAAGATGTTTCCTGCCATTGATGTTCCTCTGGACGTTGCTTTTCGGCATGAAATTAAGACTAGCTGAGGAGTTAAAGATGAAGTTCTCATTGAAGAGCCGGGAAGACGGATACATGACAGCCCTTTTTTGGCAATGCAACTAGAAAGCTAATGAAGAATGTGAGCCTGCAAGTGGGTATAAACACAGCTATGCACAACTCCCAGAAACTATTAGGTGCCTGAGGATTTGTAAGAGGTAATCTTTATCTTGATATCATTTCATTTGTGAAAATTATACTTTACTTCAACATGCCAGATGAAATTATTCCTGACAGTTTTACAATTTAATCTGTGATTTTCTGAAAAGTTTCTGAAGTCTCTAGCTCTCTTAGTTTAGGATACATGTAAATATAGCTGCAAAATAACATAGCAACAAATGCTCCTTATTAAAAGTCATGATTCCTAACGTTTTCCTAAATTCGTGATTCTCACAGCCGTACATATTTTCTCTATTGAAATTGCATTGGTAAGTCCCTTACCAATGCAATTTCATTTTTACATTTATCGAAGTTCATATCTAGGGGGAATTTTTTTCTTCAGCATCATGAGATTCCTAAATTCCAAAATGTGAACCACTATTTCCATAAAATCATTTTCCATCTATGCCACAGCCACTCACTCAGTAGAGGGATAGGGCTTGTTAGCCGGTGGCATTTACGGTGGGTGACACGTCAGTGCATCGACTCCCACGCCACCGTATGTGGCTTTTCTTTGTTCATCTGCAAGTGGAGATGTGCTCAGTACAGTTTCGAGATCCAGATGGGGATGAGAGAAGCAAGTAGTACGGAAAAAGCAAACAGAAGCAGCAGATTTCCTCATTATAAATGGACATAGTGACAACGGTGGCACCGATTATGTAGGATGCGAAGTCTCGAGGCTCATCAAAATACATCGGAGACTTGGCGTGCAGCTTTTGTATTGCAGGTGACAGCAATGTGTTTGAAGGCATCGGATAGGATCACTTCAATTACATAGGTAATGGGGGTTCGGGCCTAAAGTCCTTGGTTATTGCATTCATGAAGAATGAAAGAGACACTGCCCTTCCGCTGCAGCGATTAGGGTAAAGAACCGGTGAAAACTGCAATCTGCATGAAAAGGTTGCCTCTACACTATTTATTATACCATCCTATGCGATTCGCGACTTTTATTCTATTGGTAGAGAAAGCTTTGAGTGGAAAGAAATGAGAAAGTGGGAATGGTACAAGGACAATTTGGACTCCCTGTTTCCAATAGAGATAGACGAAAAACAGGCCTTCCCTGTCATTTGAGTGGAGTGAAACAAAACTGAAGAAAAGTATAATGAACTTCTCCTATAGAATACCAATGCTAGTCTAACAGTATGGCAGCAGATGCTTTATCAGCTGTGTGAATCTCTTTAAAGTGCTTGAGAGGGAACTGACCTTCCTTTATGGGAATACGACATAAAAATTCTTCATAGCTGAAGATGTAAGGGCATACTATAAGGGATGAGAGTGAGGGAAAAAAGGAATCGCTGTGGAATTTCAGGGAACCATAATCGAATAGAGACAGCACCTCGCACCATTGGAATGGTTTGAAGGTTACTTTCGTCTTCGATTGAGATAGCTTACCGAAAGGAAATGCTTTTCTGTTTCAGCTAGACAATCAACTTGGCGATGTTGAGCCGATTGAAGGGACTTCAACCATGGACTATGTTAGAATATGAATGAACATTTTACTAATGATGACAAGTGAGGGTCCCCGCTACTGTTTCATGTCAATTTGTTGCAGTAATTTTTCAATTATATCATATGAAAAACTGAAGAAAAAATCACCCACGATTATTTTTTCTAAATCATTTAAATAGTGTCTAATAAAAATTTCTACTGCGTAAAATTTTTAGGAGGAGATCGAATTTTAATTCAGATGCTTATCAAAGGTTAATAAATAAAGATCGGTTCTCAGAAATACATATTATGCTTCAGGACCATATACCACATTTCTATCAGTTTGGTTGTCCTGTGACACATGGTCGTTGTTCCACAAAGGTGTAGAGTACTGGTAACTTACCCCACCCTTTATGTTATCTAACAACTTTTGTCTTTCTCTCTGCTTTTTCCCTTGTATTCTACCCTCAATTACATTCTTTAGCAGTCCTAATCCTCTCAACGGTTGACCCACCCATTTCCTCTGTCCATGTTTAATTACTTAGGTTGTAAAATGGAGCTCCATTATTTGTGTCCATGGATGTATTTTACTTTTCAGCAAATATAATATGTGAATGTATATTTTTTGAGAGTTTAAGAAGACTCCTTCATCTTTCCTTTTGAGGTTGCTGTTATTGCTGGTAATTTTTTTCGTTTGATTTGGTTATGTTGACATTGACATTGGGAATGCATTATTAATGCCTACAGTGGTATGGTAGGGGCCATTCTGCCCACCTATTATCATAAAGGAATTAAGGAGCTGCAATATTTTGTAGGTAAATTCATGGAGGACTTGAATTGTTGAAAAGGTGGTGTGGAAGTCGATGAGGCTTCTTCATTCGCCTCATCATAATTCCATCTAGCTAGTTCATGGCTATAGCTTGGGTATTAAAACCATGGATTAAATTTCATAGTAGCCAGATCAATCTGAACATATCTTAAAGAATGGTTTGTTTCTGGAATTATTCTGTTTTCTTGTTTTGTTTATCGTTTCTTTGGTTAGGTCTTTTAGTATTCCCTTCCAAATATTGTTGAGGATATTCTCAAGGTCTCTTTTGAGTTTCTCTGCTGAATGTTAATTCCAGTGCCTTGGTTACTAGCTTTTAAGATTCTTTTGATAGCGCCTTATTAGCACTTATGACGGTCAATAAGTATTAATAGAAATTTTCTAAACGACAGCAGTCTGTTACTAACATCAACCTTGAGTTCATTACTTCACATTGAACTAACAATAAGAAGTCTTTATGGTTTCATAATAATGAAACTTGACGACGATCCTCTTCAATGAGATTTTTATGTACCAGCAAGTCTTGTTTTACCACCAACATTCCTATCCTTGCTCTAAGTTAACCTCCTTAATGCTCCTCGAGGAAAACAATCAAAAGTAACGATATATGCTGATTAGCAAATCAACCTGACGCTGCATTGATTTAAAACGTCAGATCGAACAGTATACTGTTACTTAATCTGCATCTCCCTGAAATAGCTTGAGACAGTAATGAGCTACGGTACTAGTTGTGATTTCGTTTCGACAGATCGTCCAAAACCGCCTCTATACTTCATATAAGCAGCAAATTTGGTCCGTTTAGAATGATTCCCCAGACATTAGTCACAAGTAAAATTTTTTCAACTGAAAAGCAATATCCCAACATCGAAGAATTGAACACCTTCAAATTACATGAGTAAGCACGAGTGATTAGTATCAAAACTCACAGCGGAGAAACAATGAGAAAACCTAGGAAAAAATATCAAAACACGGAGAAAACATCAAGCGCGGGGCGGTGACACCTTTAGTTACAGATAGGGGAAGAATGGATTTACATTGAAGATACAACAGAAGAAGAATATCTGTTTATTTACACCACCATTATAATTTACTTCTCTTTGGGTGAACATCAGTCAACCGACAAAATTAAACAAGGTAAAAGGGAACAGAAGCAACAAATGATACTTTCCGAATTAAATCAAACCAGCTGACGCTCGAAATATCCTTCACCGCAAAAAGCGCCAAAGTTGTAGTCTTTATAGTCGTAGTGGTATGCGGGTGCTCATGGATGTTGATGTTTACTAAGAATGAAGAACGCTGTTGGAAACTTGCACGAACGGAATGTTTCTGCGCGTGTTTTATCATATTCTCTTGTA
Organism: Ladona fulva; assembly: GCA_000376725.2. Taxonomy (NCBI): domain Eukaryota; kingdom Metazoa; phylum Arthropoda; class Insecta; order Odonata; family Libellulidae; genus Ladona; species Ladona fulva. Next base: position 220,077 of record KZ308814.1, read on the forward strand.
TTTCGGTCAGTAAATTTTGGTTGGTGAGGTTTATTTTGCATGTAATTGTGTGAGTATGATGAATGTGAATCTCCGGTGCAGATTATTCATTCCTGTACTGCTGGGTCTGTGTTGAGGATCGTTTTTATTTTCGTTTATTTTATTAAGCTTCATTCATCTTCAGATCGTCACATCCTACTTTATTCATTAAAGGAGAAGCTTCCAGGTCGATTATTATCATTGTAAGGAATTCAAAATCACACGAATGGATCAGATTCTTGGAAGTAGGAGTCACCTTTGCTTTTACGAGACTAGTACCTAGCTTCTTGTGGAAGGTAAGTATTGGAATACTAATACAATGAAGTTATCAGTGGTTTTAATACGTTTCTCATTAGGGTACTGGAGATGAGATTAAAGTATTGGAAGCAACCTTGGGTTCAGAGGCTCAAAAGATCAAAGTTGATCCATGGAAACCATTAGATCATTCGTATTGTGAACCAGCCTCCTATATGGCAAGTACATTTTATTTGTTGTCTTATAATTCTTCCACCCGAAATCTACGTACTAACATTGACCCGTATTATTTTTATTTTCTCTCTTTTTCATTTTATAAATAGGGGAAAGTTTTAGGTAACAGTCTTTCTCAGTTTGGTTTGATTGAACTAGAAGAAGGTTCAATGCTCTGCACATCTTTTGTGAAGCAGTATGCATATCTGCCTAATTTGAAACCTACAGATCAAATTAATCTCTTCAATACACATTCAAAAATCGTGAATGCGAAAAAATATTTCGTCATGTGTGGAGTAAGTCAATTGCTTGCACAGTTAAGTATCAATATGTTTGGGTAATTTCTTAACCACGTGCTAATTGGGCAATTATGTTTTATTTATATAATTTTGTTTCGCAGGAATAACTCTCTGCAAGATGAATCAAGACATGCTGTGGTAGATTTCTGCGTAACAAGAAACTTTGGTTTGGAAGACTTTTTGATGGCTGTGTCTTTATTTATAAAGTTGGAGAAGTTGTTGGAATCTCCTTCAAACTCGTTGTGCTCGAGTGTTTTGAAGTATGTATGAGGTATTAATTATAAGTCGTATAAAATTATTTTCAAATTTTGCAAGATGATTCGGCACCAACAATCTTCACAAAAATTTACTATTTAACCATCCAAATCCTAGTTTTCATTAGTTTTTAGTTAATTTGCGTGCAAATCGTCTCATGAGTCTGATATTGTTTATACTGTCTCCCAGTTTTCTCTAAATCATTCTTACATCCTTGAATTAATTGTAAAGGAAATGACTAAACAGGTTTGATGATTTTTTCACCTTTTCTATGTTCTTTTCTTAGATCCTTTGCCCCTTTTATTAATTTTGAGGGAATTATGAAGCTATAGTAATATCTGAGAACAGAGTTGTTATTGTAGTCAATATCATCTCAAGTTACCATTTTCTTTCTTTCTTAACCTTCAAGCATCCTAATCTCTTTTTCATTTCTTATTTAATTATTCAACTTAAATCCTTTTTGTTTAGTTTTGACTCCAAGAAGTATTTTTCTGATTAATTGTTTATATTATTTAAATAAAATGTATACTTTAACCCTTACCTGAATTTTCATCCCCATATGTGACATACTGTTAGTATAGTAAGAAAATAAGTAGAAAAATTGTCCTTGGAGATAATAGAAATTATCAGTGTCAACAGCAATTTGTCTCTAGACCAATATTTGACAGATATTGATAGAGATGGAAGTACAAAAATCGGTGTTAGGAGTTGATGTTTGTTGAACAACCAAAGATGATAAATTGTGGCATTTTCTTTAAGACTCAGTTCTCTTATGTAATTCTTTCTCTCAACCCCTTTTCCTTCAGCTTACCCTTTTTTGCCATTCTTGTTTTTACATGTGCCATCTCCTTTCCCAGTTATTTGAACATCTGGAGATGACGCTCATGGATCACATCTTTCCGCTTTGCTATTATTTTTATCTCTGTGCAAATACTTTGTTAAATTCCAGCACATTTTTTAAAAACATATAATTTAGTTCCTTGATAAATTTGCAAAAGATAAAAGCTCATTGTGAGATTAAAATTTTTCAATATTTAGCATCACTCATACCTTATCAGTTTTCACATTATAACAGCTGCGAACAAAGCCAAGACCAAAAAATGCATGAAGTGTACTCCCAAAGAGAAACAGACATGAAAAAAGTCTGAACAGACCTAGACTCGAATCGGGGTCTCCTGCTTTCTGGGTGACTACTCTAGCCATTGAGCTATCTTGCCGGAACATTCCTTCATGTTGTTTGGGAGACTTTGTAGGGAAAGGCAAGTAGCACCATCTACAGCCATAAACTCTTAGAGGCACTGACCATACACAGTTTTGGAAAAGGAACTCCCCTTAAGGATGACACATGAAAGATATAAGGATGTTATTGTTTTTAATGTCTGTTTCTGTGGGAACATATCTAGCTGTAAGACATCCTCCCTCTCCTTGTATGAAGTATATTCTTTTCCCATATCCTGTGCTGGTAGACTCAAAATTGTGCCTTTATCAGGAACCCAAGGTGGATAGCAAATATCCTTGTTTATGTTAGGAAGGTTCCTTCAAGTGGAGGGTGCTTATCATCTCAAATTTATTCCTCTAGATTATTATGCTAAATGCTGGCATGATGGAAAAAGTATGAGATGTTTGTAATTAATAATTAGGATTATATTCTTACAAATAGTGAGCATGTTCCTGAAGTTCTGAAATCGGTTTACCCTGAGATTCAAGATAAGAAGGATCACTCATCTTCAAGGGATGTCTACAAAGAATTCTTGATAATCCCACATCAGTGCAGGGCTATGAAAGAAGTAAGTAAGAGAAAACTTGCAAAATAAATTCTATCTGTCACTGTGTACTTTGCCATTCATTTGTTCTGGGTGTTTGCTAATGTGACGGAGGAGGGCAGACTAACGGGACTTGTGAGATGGATGTGAATGCTAATGTTGCGTGAGTGGGAAGTTGATTTCTTACTTTTTTTGCTCATGAAGAGCATTAGAGTGTTATTTTTACCAAAGTGAGGCCTTTTATTCCTTAAGAAGAAACCTGTTTCATATTAATTTTTTGATGGAAATCTTGAAAACTGAATTGTCAGGGTGTCTGCTAAGCTGGAAAACTGAAAGAATTTTGTTCTTCTGGAAAACTAAGGAAATTTAGCAGGTAACCTGGAAAAATCTATTTTATATTCTTTACGAACGATCTTTCCATGGCTTTTTGGTTTTGGGCTGAGTATTACTTCAGTAAAAATTCCCTGAGAGGAAGAAATGCTACCATGACAGTGTTTTCAAGACCAATGTAAAGCTTATAAGATGTATGTGTGCACTTTCTTTATACATATAACGTTTTGGCAATGTAGAAAATAGGCATTGTTATGCAATATGTATGGAGTCACAGTTACCAGGGGTATATAATTTCTGTTTTATAGTGTAGAGGAACTATTTTGTTTTTTATTCTCTGCCCTCGAATTTAAAGCAATGACTTTCCTGTGCTTGTGAGGTATTTTAAAGCTTTCTGGTGTCAATGAGAATAGTAAGTGTTAATGCAACTGAAATGATGATCATTATTTGTGTTAAGCGAAATCTAAATTATTTGATCTCAAAACTTTGTGCCTCAGGCAACCTTCCTGCTTGTCCATGTCTAGGGCCGGCTCTGACAGCTAAACATTATCATAATGAACCAAAGAGCAGTTTGTTGTCATTTTTGGAATCTTAAGTGCCTAATAATGACCACATGTCTAATATTTGGAAAAAAAACTTAATTGCGTGCATGAAACACCCTGGAAAGCTGAAAATATTTCCCCTGAAAACCTGGAAATTTCTTAATGACTGGATAGTGGACACCCTGATTGTTTGCTTAGTTACGAAGTAAGGCTTACAGCATAAAATATACTCTTGCGGCAGTGCCACTCACTAATATTACTTCTCTTTTCAGGGCTACCTAAATAAATTGGAAGTCTTGTTACCAGATGAGTTTCATGGTTTACCTTCTCCATTGGAAGATAACAGCATGTTGTGGACTTATAAATTAATTCTGAGAATTGGAAGTAATATTGGAGTGGATCAGAACATAGCATTGGTTGGGAAGTTGGAAGTGGATCTGAAGAATGGACATTTGTGTTTAAGAGGTGGTTGCAGTATAAATTGTGTCATTCCCGAGGACAAGGATTTTAAAATGGAAATTTGGAAATGTGTCAAGAAACTTGTAGTCATCAAAGGGGCTAACCAAGTGTTTGAAAGGTTCATGATCCATTCAAGAAATAAAGAGCAGCTGGAGGAGAGACGGTTCAACTATATTCTACTGTACCCTGGAAGCATTCATCCTATTGTTACAAATGAAGGAGTTGGAGAAGTTGCTCAGAAAGGGGTAGTCAGTGATTCAGGTTGTTCAAGAGTGTGTGAAAATAGAATTTCTGCTGATGAATTGATGGATGTTGAGGATGGATTTCTGTCGCAACGCTTTGTCTTACACCATGCCAGTGCACCAATGATTCTAGAGTCAAGGGTTACGTTTTTTGCACTTGTATCACTCATTAGAAGTGCAGGTGCGTCTTGTGATCAAGAGTCGGACTTGTTTTCAAGGTGGTGCTTGCTGTGCATGCAAGGCACTATGCTGCAATACTTTCCTTGCCTTTGTGAGAACAGAGTTTATGAAATTAAGTATCCCAAAAGCTATGGAGAACACTATTTTGATAAAAGGTAAGGTTTTTGAATGTGGTTTTAAAATTATCATTTATTTTGGCTCCCGGAAGCCAAGTAGGCAACGCATTCGATTTCAGTGAAAGCGGTCCCTGGTTCAATTCCTGGTGCGGGCTTACGGGTGAAATGACCTCAGCTGTCAAAGCACTATTAACATTACCACTACTACTACTATTATTTTTGCTGTAATTCTTTCGAATGCCTTTAAATGTTTTTTATTTAGTTGTTTATGAAATTAAAGCAGATTTATTTACATCGGCTCGTAAATGTTTTCATTAAAACCTTTGAAAACTGTTGCTCTAATTAAAATATCAACATAATATCAAGATAATGTATATTCTCATCTAGAGCTCTACTCTAATTTTTCATAAAGACAATTAGATTTCTTTATGTATATGTAGTTTTGGTTCCACTACTCTCAAGTTGAGAACTATTGGCCTTTGAAGTATCTGACACCTTTCATTTTGAAGAATTAAAATCTTGAACACATAGGATCTTCTACATTTTTCTTTGTTAATGGCTTTGTTACAATTCATTGCAAATCTTTTCTTATACTTGCCTCATAAACAGAGTATCTCTTGACTGTGGAATTGTGATTTTTGTAACTACTTTCTCGCATCAATTTCCCATTTCATACAGTATTAAGATTTTGTAGCATGGCTGCATGTGTTGATCTAGAATTGGAGATTATTGGATGAGTTTCAGTTTATAAAATTAAAATTTCTGGTTGTTATTAAACTATTGTCTAAGCAAAGGTGTTTCCTTTTTCTTTGGTGCATGAAATGAGATAATTTTTATTGCTTCCAAATGTTATAATAAAGTAAAGAAAAGCCAAAGACTTAATGGGAAATAATTATTTCCTTCAACCTTCAAAATATGGAACAATTTGAGTACACAACCCTTAACCTGCTATTTTGTCAATTGACTTTGGATACACAGTATATTTATTTACTCAGTTTTTGTATCTTAAAACAAATATATATTTGATTATAATAT
>KZ308814.1:225897-271110 GCA_000376725.2 Ladona fulva
TATGATATCAGCGGAACACCTAGGTTACTTTTTCTTAATTCAAAACTGAAATTCATACCAGAATTATCATTCTTCGTCAGTTTCCGCGGAACACTTAAAAACTCTTCCTGGAACACCAGTGTTCCATGGAACACACTTTGGGATACCCTGGCATAGTATATTTGTTCATCAAAATTCTGCTTAGTTAATGATTATTAGTCTTTGTCTAACAGTACGGAATATTCATAAACGCTTGTGCAAAGTCAATCGAACATCTGCAATCAATATGAGTACAGTTGGTTGCTGGGTACGGAATCGGAAGGCAGTACAAAAGAATGACGTGAGAAAAATTAGAAGAATTGTAATTATTGATCAAGTGATCTAATTTTACTTTCTTTGAATTCTTTTATGAGTATTATTTTTTTCTAAATATCTTTATGAAAATTTTGGAGTCATGTTAAATTCGGGGTCACGTTATATTCGGGCTAATACGGTATATACAGGTAGTTATATATGTAGATAGTAGATTAACTTCCTACTATCTGAAACCATAAATTTTATTAGTGTTATATCTCTTTGTATGTGAAAGTATTTTTAAGTTTTAGTATTTAAATCCATGTGTTAAAATGTTAAATATGTCTCTTTAGCCACCTCTTTAGGAACTGGAATAGCTTTTATGTTGTACATTAATTACTTACGAACATTGAGTCATATGCATGGGTCAACTCATTCACAAGTTATGCAAAAGTGGAAAATTTTAGCTAAATTTCTGGAAGTTGACCTGTACATTTGATCAAAGTATGTATGAATATATATACTAGTAAATTTTAAGAAACTTTAAAATGATGTGTTAATTTTTGTTTATTGGTGCTTAAAAACCCATTGTCTTCTGAATCCAAAGTTATCTTCTTGTAGAATGCCATTTGTTTATATCAATGAACCGTTCTAACCACATCCAACCCTGGCCTATTAAATATTGGTAAGTGTATGGAAATAGTTGATAAGAAGATAAAAAAGGAGCGTACAATGCATTTTTATGGCAGATACAGATGCTTCAAGATTAATTTTCAATTCTTTGCAAAAATTAGAAAGTCAGTTTAAATCATTGCTTAATCTAAACCATTTTATAATAATGTGAATTTTGGTTTTGTTGAGCAACCATTCAAAATATTAAATCGAAGGTATTCCTTAAGCCATTTTGCAAGTTTTTGGCAATTTTGGTTGTAAGGAGATGGGAAGATAGGAACAGAACTTATCAGTCACTATAGATGACAACTCAGTTGTTGAAATACATATTTGACGTATATTATCCACAAATATTGGCATTTGGTTTCCTTTGGTCCCCAAAATCAATTCTTTTGCACACACTCCTCTTGAGTGGTTACTCTCAATTTGTTTCTACAATTTTGATGATCATATCTTTGTGTTTAGTTTGGTGGGCTTCTCACTGGACACACACAAAAAAATTCACAAATTTAGGTATGGTTGTCTTTTTATACTAAGTTAAATGATTACATTTACTAATTTGGTCCTTTTTTCCTTGAATTTTCATTTCAACATTTTAAGCCATTTGACTTAAAAAGGTTTCCCTTCAATCTTTTTAACCCTATTGAGATTTTCATTGGAGTTGATTCAACCTTCCCATCTCCATGTTTCCAAAATTGCAAGAAACTTGTAAAATGGCCTATAGAGTCCTTTTACATTTACTAGTACACAGCCATGTCTCAAATACCAGTAACTCAAAATATTATCATTATCAGTGATTGCCAATCTCTCTTGTTATTTTTATAACTTAGTTGGGTATGACTAAAAATAACTTTTGACTTCAATAATTTGTCAAACTGTCTTTCACATAATGTGTGGTTTTTCACTTCAGAGTGAGCGATGCATTACTGCATGTTCCAGATAATGATGTCATCCATGTCAAAGGGGTACTCTTGAGCAGAAATCACCAAACACCAAAATATCAGCGTTATGTTTCAAATTATGGGCTGGAATGTGGCGTTCCTGGTAAGCTTACAATAAATCCTTGAAAATGTAGTCGCTTATTGTTAACCCTCTTAGATTGAATACCAGATAGGGCTGCAAGAGTCTTATTCGAGCTTAAGTATCACCAATCTATGAATAAGTTAACTGTTCCATTTGTAGGTTAGTTTTCCTGTTTGGTCTCTGATTGTTTATCTTCCTCACCTGTTATATAATTCCAACAGCTTTTCATGATATTTGAATGAATTGTAAATTTAGATGTATTATGCCTTGTCTTAATAATGGAATTATTTGGTAAATCTTTGAAGTTTGTGTAGTTCTTGGTTAATTGAGAACAAAATGTAACTGCTCACTGAAGCATTGAGTTGAACGGCCAGACATGTGCATGTTATTTTTGTGCAGGAAACTTGTCCTGAAAGTTGTGTGTAAATCCATGTGGCACAAACCTGAGGTGTTCCCTGTTAGCTTAAAATAAACCTTGATGAATTTTTCAATATCCTAGCTCATTTAAAATATATGGAGGCTGTTAAGAGAGCTCAAAATAGGGTGTATGGTTGTTTTTTATTATAAATAATCTCTTGGTTGGAACTCAAGGTGATCCTTATGCCTTCTTATTGCTGTAATTCATCCCTATACATACGAGGAAGGTCGGAGAAGTACCCTACTTGACATATAGATGGCAGTTACTTGAAAAAATTACTATGGTCAAAAGCACCAACCTTAATAAGCTTAAGTTTGAAGTTTCAAGACACTATGTTGTTTAGTATTTGTTTGAAAGCCATCAGTAGTGAACACTCAGTGAATTTGTAAACATGGAAAAAATTGTTAATTTATGAAAACATCGTTATGTGATACAGTACTTTAATTTGAAAGGTCTCAGTCCAACCATTATCAAAGCTGAGCTAGATTCTACTCTGGGGAAGTTTGCACTTTTGTTTAAAACAATAAAATATTGGAGGGTAGAGTTTAAGGGAAGCCGTATGAGCTGCCAAGACAAGCATTGAAGTGATTGAGCAACTGAGGTGATCATGCCAGAAAAGGTGAAGAAAATTCAAAAAATGGTGTTGGATGACCATTGACTGAAGGTGTGCAAGCTAGCAGACAGGCAAGGTTACGGCATCAGTGTTTTTGTATGCGTGTGGGATAATTTTCATCGATTATCTTCAAAAAGGAAAAACAATCAACGGTGGGTATTATGCGAACTTATTACAGCGTTTGAGTGAAGAAATCAAGACAAAATAGCTGCAGTTCGCAAAAAAGAGTTTTTTCGTCAAGACAATAAACCAGCACACATTCATTATCGTAATAATAACGAAAATTAATCAGTTGAAGTTCTAATTGCTTTCTCATGCACCCTATTTGCCAGATTTATCCCCCTTGGATTATTTTATCATTCCAAGCTTGAAAAATTACTTGGTCCTAAATGATTTGCCAACAATGAAGAGGTGGAGCCTGCAGTTGAGGAGTTAGACGGTTCTCACTATAAACAGTGTATTGAAGCCATTGAACATTGTTGGGAATAGTGTATTGAGCTAAAAGGAGATTAAGTTGAGAAAGAAAGAAAATTTTCCCCAATTTTTTTCTTTGTTAGTTGGTACTTCTGGGACTACCCTCACATGTCCTTTATTTAAAGGTACTAATGTATTCACTCAAGTATTCCATTTTAAGTAAGTCTGCCATTTTAAGTAAAACAATGTATTTTACTTGCAGAATGTATGTGGAACATTTTATTATCGGTAAAATTATGAAATTGTGAAATAGAGTTTTTTCTTATATTTCTAGGTGGGAAAAACATTTTATTACGATTACAAGATATATCTAACAGTATGGTAGTCAATATCTATATCATCAAGTGGAAAACTAAGCAGTATCCTTTGGGTCTATTGCCGGGAGCAACTATTTGTGTCAAATTTGCGGAGAAGAGATGTAGTTCTAGGAGTAACAGCTTTTTCCAATCAACTTGCCTTACAAGCATCAAGGTGTTGGAGTATCCAGCTGAGTGTTACAGCAGGTCTGTTCTTTATTATGACTGATTCATTTTTAACCTTTTCTCAGCTAATTGGTTTTCATCAACCCTTTTTCAATAGTTACCATAGACTATGAAACAGAATGATTCTTTTGTTTTCCTTTGTTCTGGAATTTTTGTTTATTTGTGTACATTTTCCATATGGATTATTTTGGTATCCAGTTTCTTTTCTACATTTTTGAGCACCAGGGAAATTTTTTAAAAGTAGCATCATAAAGGTTTAAAAACACACCGTAATCCGTATGTCGGCAGGCAGAACTCACGTTTAGAGACAAATGGGAAGCTCTGGATTACTGATTTCTGGGAAATCAGTGATTTGAGATTTCAACATATGCTAAGTATGATGTAGAAATCACTGGGACTAACATACGGCCGGCTGGGATTGTTCATTTATTAACCGATTTACCAAAGGAGATTTATGCATTGATGTTTTGCGATCAGTATGATGAAGAAATATTATTTTGAGAAAAGGGGAAGATCATTGGGAAATGAATGAAATTTGAATGCAAAAGAGATATTAAAGCTCTGAGCTTATGTACGAAGGTAAGGTGAAAAGTTCTCGGCCTGACACAGAGATGGCGTTCCAATTAGCAAAAATTTATGATCCCTGCCTGGGCGCACGTGTCATTAGTTTGTAAGACAAGTTTCAACTTGTTCTCTCAAGTTGTTTGTTTACACGTATTGTTGCAGGCGCACGTATTATGCGGCACCCACATTGCGCAGAGCTTTTGCATCCCCAATTCTTTGTGCAAGATGTTTCGCACCCTTCCGTTTTTTTTATTACAGCATGATATTCAAGTTTATCCATTTTAACGAAAAACACCAAAGACGTCTACTGCAACAATACGTGTAAACAAACTACTTGAGAGAACAAGTTGAAACTTGTCTTACAAACTAATGACACGTGCTCCCAGGCAGGGATCATAAATTTTTGCTGATTGGAATGCCATCTCTGTGTCAGGCTGAGAACTTTTCACCTTACCATCGTAAATCCCATGATTTGCGTAGTGTTCGACAGAGTGTCTTATGTAATTTTTAAAAATTCTGCTAATATTCTTAGCTTAAACTCTATCTTGATTAGTATCTGTAAAAGAATTAGGGTATGACTAGGTTGCATATCCAGTTATCACAATTCTATCCTTCTTGACAGGGGCATTAACCAAACCTGATAATCGACACAGCTAAATTTCTTATTCTACAAGAATATACAAAAAATTTAAAAGGAGAGTTAATGATTAAAAAATGATAGTATTTTTCTTACAAATTTCATTGCTTAAAATTGAAGTATACAGAGGATTTATAAATGTTGACTTCATGATGACAGTTGACAAAGTAGTCCTTCATACAAGTACATTTAATTATGAGCAAATGTATGCACAATTTAACCCTCATTAATCTATTCATCTACCGGTCATAATTATATTATTAATGACCAACAATTGACACTCTCTGGCTTAGGAAGATTATACAACCACAGATTACGTACCAGATTATATAATAACAGATATATTTTTAATTCAAGTTCTGTCATGCTTGGTGGGGGCATTTACTAGGTCTATGATAAATTTTAAAAAGTATGGAAATGTTATTCTAAATAAAAGATGAAAAATTAGGGGAACCTGGTCATTCTAACCAAACTATTAATATGATAGCATATTAGCTTAAGTATCACCAATCTATGAATAAGTTAACTGTAGTAATAAATATAATCATGGTTCTGGGGTGTAGCCAGAAATTCCTTAAGGGGGGTCCAAAATATTTTTTACCTGAAAGCTGTATGCTCTCTTTGTTTGCAAATTTCTCACCACTCAGTTCTGCTTATAGTTGGACCTAAGGGAGGGGTCCAGACACACCCTTGCTACGCCTCTGTCAAGGTTATAGTTTAGGTTCTGGCTGGTAGATCACATATTGGAAAAATACCTTTTAGAGCAGGGATGACCAACCTATGGTACATCTGCACATTGCGTGATTCAGAGAAAATTAAAACTTAATAACTTACAATTTACATGTACACACAAAAACACATAATTGCATATATAATGTAACCTACAGCTGAATTCCAGAAAGCACGTCATGTTTTAGAGCGCATTACAACGGTGTAGTGAATTTAGAATAAAAAATGAAATAATTCATGCATGAACCATAAACCGTTGGCCACCCCTGCATTAGAGTATCTGGGTCATTTGGTAGTTCAGCCAAATATTTCGTGAATACTTAGGCATCAAAAACATCGCGAAAGAAATTATTGTGTTTGAGAATATAGGTAGTCCAATTCAATTTGAAATTATGGGGTTATTCTTTTGATTGGGACTCAGGTTGATTATAATTGGTTATGGGTGCATTTTTTGCACTTCATTTCAACAGGTGGTTCTTACCTTTAAAATTGGGAAGTGATATCCTTATTTATTAAAATGCCACTAAGAATATCTTGATATAGCTGCAGTTAGTGGGTATAACCTTTCTTTATAATCAATTATGTGTGATAATAATTATTATTGATTTCCTCTACAACTTGGATATATTGAATATCTGTTAGCTTCAAATAAATTAAAGCATTGAATAATATGACGTATCTTATTTACTTAATGAACATCTGTCTATGTTGTTGAACAATGAGAACAAGTGATAATATATTTTCCTTGGTGAAATTGATGAAATGTAACAAAATTGTTTGAAGGCATCTGTTATTAAGTTTATTGTTTCTTTGTGAAAGACTTAAAATTGTTCAACTCTTGCAGAATAAGCTGCCCATTAAAAATAAGGCGCAGTTATCTGAAGCAAGAGAGCACTCAGTCCTTGAATTCTCCATTTTGGACTATATTATCTGTTTTTAAAGTATGGAATGTTGAGTTAGCTCCTGCATGTGACAAATGTGAATCAGCAGTCAACTATGGTTCATTTGAATGCAGAAGTTGTGCGAGATATGTGAGAGAGCCTGTAATTAGTTGCAAAGCCAAGTAAGTAGTAATACATTTATTAGAATTTCCTGGTATTACAAAATTAATTATTCACGTGAAGTTTGCAAATAGCTTTGAGTAGATTGGCAAGGAAACTTTGTAGGTCATAAGACTTTGTATTTACAGCAAGCCCTCATTATTTCGAATTTTAAAGAAATTAAGTGCTGCTATAATTCAGGGTTTGCCTTAAGGAAAATAGTAGAATTAATTATTACTGTATTATGTACTGTGTATTGTTATTATAGATTAAAATTGTGATATTGCCTAATTTTTTGTTCTGTAACTAACTGCTTAGGAATTACAGTTACTGATATTCTGATGTTTATGCTCATTTCCATTTAAGTTATTGGGATTGATCGAAATTCTCTCTCTAGTTTTACTTTGAAACTTGCATTTGTCAAGGCTGATAATTTATAAACTTCTTGTTTTAGTATTTCAGTTGAAGACGGCACAGGCACAGCATATCTAAGTGTGAAAAATGATCATGTCAGATACTTTCTTGATCTTGAAGAAGAAGAATGGGAACAATTGAAAGACCTTAGCATGAAGAAAAAACTGCGATATTTTGGAGAAAAGGTAGAACAATAATGTAGTTGAAGTAGAAATGTAACATTATTGAATATTGTAAACTAAAATTAGAAGCTACCAAGTGGATCAATTTCCATTAGAAAAAGCAATGTGGTAGTGGTAGAGGTATTGCATTTGCTGTACATCTCTCTAGAAATGACACTTTACAAGCCATAGCACAGCATAAGCTGTTGTGACGTTCCATTTTGTTCAATAACCAAAACCAAAGTCCTACATAGGTTATGAATCTTTTCAATTTTTAATAAGTATCAATGTCAACCAGATAATACTCTTGTGGAAGAGGTCATGAGATTCTAAATCAGGGCGAATAGCTTTCTAAACTACGTTGTGTCTCTTACACAAATTTATTATTTTTGAATTACAACTTATTTACCTCTAATTATTTTAAATTTACAACTAATTTTTACTGTTTAGAAACATTTTATTTGTTGTTTCCTTCTTCATTCAGCAGGCTTCTTCAGAAAGCTCTAATTCTTATTTGGATGCAGATCAACTTGCATTTAGGTTATTTTGTGAGGAAACAGTCTCAAGAAAGCTATGGAAAGTTGTATGCAGTAAATGTAAGTTTTTAAAATCAGTTCTTTTTGTTGCATTTGATAACTATTTGAGGAGAATAAACTGTTACAAAATTCTTGTAAAGGTATGCATCCAAATACAGTTGAACCTATTTAGCCTGGCATCTTATTATCCATTAACTTATCTATTATGAATTCACAGATTTAATTCAATATGAGGGCTGTATGATAAGTACCCGTGTTTAGCGACTGATGGCACCACTGACAGAAAATGTGTATGCCATAATTTAACGCCATCTTTAGATATATGACTCAAAATTTCAGACAGATTAAGTAGTTTTGTTTTGATAGCTGTTGAAAGTAGTCAAGTTCTTGTTTGCTTGCCAACATGGAGAAAGAGCAATATCGATCAGTGATTCGATTTCTTGATTTCGTGATGGGAAGCATGCTGTTTATAAGGACCATGCAACTTCGATGATTACCATCAGATATTGGCTTAATGAATTCAAGCGTGGCTGAACATCCATCTTTGATGAAAAGCGCCCAGGCCATTCGATTGAGGTGACTATGGAGGATATGGTTAANTGTGCATGCAAGGCACTATGCTGCAATACTTTCCTTGCCTTTGTGAGAACAGAGTTTATGAAATTAAGTATCCCAAAAGCTATGGAGAACACTATTTTGATAAAAGGTAAGGTTTTTGAATGTGGTTTTAAAATTATCATTTATTTTGGCTCCCGGAAGCCAAGTAGGCAACGCATTCGATTTCAGTGAAAGCGGTCCCTGGTTCAATTCCTGGTGCGGGCTTACGGGTGAAATGACCTCAGCTGTCAAAGCACTATTAACATTACCACTACTACTACTATTATTTTTGCTGTAATTCTTTCGAATGCCTTTAAATGTTTTTTATTTAGTTGTTTATGAAATTAAAGCAGATTTATTTACATCGGCTCGTAAATGTTTTCATTAAAACCTTTGAAAACTGTTGCTCTAATTAAAATATCAACATAATATCAAGATAATGTATATTCTCATCTAGAGCTCTACTCTAATTTTTTATAAAGACAATTAGATTTCTTTATGTATATGTAGTTTTGGTTCCACTACTCTCAAGTTGAGAACTATTGGCCTTTGAAGTATCTGACACCTTTCATTTTGAAGAATTAAAATCTTGAACACATAGGATCTTCTACATTTTTCTTTGTTAATGGCTTTGTTACAATTCATTGCAAATCTTTTCTTATACTTGCCTCATAAACAGAGTATCTCTTGACTGTGGAATTGTGATTTTTGTAACTACTTTCTCGCATCAATTTCCCATTTCATACAGTATTAAGATTTTGTAGCATGGCTGCATGTGTTGATCTAGAATTGGAGATTATTGGATGAGTTTCAGTTTATAAAATTAAAATTTCTGGTTGTTATTAAACTATTGTCTAAGCAAAGGTGTTTCCTTTTTCTTTGGTGCATGAAATGAGATAATTTTTATTGCTTCCAAATGTTATAATAAAGTAAAGAAAAGCCAAAGACTTAATGGGAAATAATTATTTCCTTCAACCTTCAAAATATGGAACAATTTGAGTACACAACCCTTAACCTGCTATTTTGTCAATTGACTTTGGATACACAGTATATTTATTTACTCAGTTTTTGTATCTTAAAACAAATATATATTTGATTATAATATCNGGAAGAGGTCATGAGATTCTAAATCAGGGCGAATAGCTTTCTAAACTATGTTGTGTCTCTTACACAAATTTATTATTTTTGAATTACAACTTATTTACCTCTAATTATTTTAAATTTACAACTAATTTTTACTGTTTAGAAACATTTTATTTGTTGTTTCCTTCTTCATTCAGCAGGCTTCTTCAGAAAGCTCTAATTCTTATTTGGATGCAGATCAACTTGCATTTAGGTTATTTTGTGAGGAAACAGTCTCAAGAAAGCTATGGAAAGTTGTATGCAGTAAATGTAAGTTTTTAAAATCAGTTCTTTTTGTTGCATTTGATAACTATTTGAGGAGAATAAACTGTTACAAAATTCTTGTAAAGGTATGCATCCAAATACAGTTGAACCTATTTAGCCTGGCATCTTATTATCCATTAACTTATCTATTATGAATTCACAGATTTAATTCAATGTGAGGGCTGTATGATAAGTACCCGTGTTTAGCGACTGATGGCACCACTGACAGAAAATGTGTATGCCATAATTTAACGCCATCTTTAGATATATGACTCAAAATTTCAGACAGATTAAGTAGTTTTGTTTTGATAGCTGTTGAAAGTAGTCAAGTTCTTGTTTGCTTGCCAACATGGAGAAAGAGCAATATCGATCAGTGATTCGATTTCTTGATTTCGTGATGGGAAGCATGCTGTTTATAAGGACCATGCAACTTCGATGATTACCATCAGATATTGGCTTAATGAATTCAAGCGTGGCTGAACATCCATCTTTGATGAAAAGCGCCCAGGCCATTCGATTGAGGTGACTATGGAGGATATGGTTAACAAAGTCCATGATATCGTGCTAACAGATCGCTGTGTGAAGATCAGAGAGATTGCTGACATTGTAAACATCTTAATTGAACACATACAAAGTATCCTACATGAAAAATTGGGCATGAGAAAGCTATCAGCAAGATGGGTGCCGCATTTGCTCACAGTGGAGCAAAAATGGAATCGCATGACAACTTCGGAGCACTGTTTGGACATGTTTAAGCGCAATCCGAAAGAGTTTCTATGGCATTTTGTGACTGTTGATGAAACATGGATCCATTACTACATGCCAGAAATGAAAGAACATTCAAAGCAGTGTATTTCACCTGGTGAACCTGCTCCAAGGAAGGCGAAAACAGTTCCATCTGCAGGAAAAGTCGTGGCCACCATTTTTTGGGATTCGTAAGGCATTATTTTCACTGACTATTTGGAGAAGGGAAGGACAATCACGAGGCAGTACTATGCTGATTTATTGGACCGATTCGATGCTGAATTGAGAAAAAAAGAAGAAAAAAGTGCTCTTCCATCATGACAATGCACCAGCTCACTCATCTGCAATCGCCACAGCAAAACAGCAGTTGAATTACAGTACGAATTGCTACCTCACCCACCCTATTCTCCAGATTTGGCCCCATGCGATTTCTTTTTGTTTGTAAACATGAAAAAATGGCTTGGGGGAAAGTGATTCACGTCAAACAAGGAAGTCATCACCACAACAGAGGCCTATTTTGCAGAGTTCGACAAAACATTTTTTTTGGATGGCTTGAAAACGTTAGAATATCGCTGGACTAAATGAAAGGAGACTATATTGAGAAATAAATTTAAAAGAAGCTAAAAAAAATTGTTTTCTTGCCTAACACAGGAACTTATCATACAGCCCTCGTAAATATCTACTTTACAAAGCTTTCAGTAGTGAAAAGGCAAAAATTTGTTTTTTACAAGGGTTGATTGTATTCATAAACTCTTTATCTTGTATTTTCCCTTCAATTTAACACTTAAAAATATGTTTCACAAGAATCAAAGTGAATTGACAGGTAGTGCTACTGAGTAGAGGTGTGAACAACCAAATGAAAACAGTCGAATAATTTGATTGTTTGCTTCCATTGAATTATTTGAATAAAACATCTTGATTTTCACCTACTTCTCCCAAGCAAATGAATCCATTCGAATATATACATTAGAATGAATCTATTCAGTTTTTTAATTCCTTCTCCCCACTGAGTGAATCCACTTGAATGATTCTATTTGGTTTTTTAGTTGCTTCTCCCTGATGAGGGAATCTATTTGATGTTTCACTTGTTTACTCTTGTTCAAGTGGTAAGGGGATTTGAATGGGTTGTGCAATCCATTTCAGGGAAGTTCCTCATGGAGAAATAAGATGCTTATAGCTAAGATACATGTTTGCCAAACCTTGCTCTTGCAAGCAATCAAATTATTCGACTGTTTATAAGAGAAGTACTGATTGGAATGACTTGAAAATTTTGTGGCATACATATATCAAGGCCAACTATCAGATAATGAAAGAATTAAATTCTAATATGACTGTTTGTCAGTAAGACCAGAAACTTTTCAGATGACCCTCATATCATTGCCTTCTCAAACTTGGCTGTAGAAACAATTACCTCTATCAAAATACAGCTTTTTGCTGAATGATTAAAACTAATTTGATTACATAACAGTTCATTTCACCAGTTATGGTAATGAAAAGGAATAACTATGAAGATTGTAGAGGAAGAATTGATAGATTATTTTGAAAAATTTTAATGTTATAATGTGCCATGATATTTCTAAATATATTGGAGAGAGTATGAAAACTAGATATGAACTTAGATACCTAAGGCTATGATATACTAAATTGTATATGTAGCTTTTCCAATATCCATTTTCTCTGGAATATTTTTCAAAATTGTTTTCCTTCTTAGCTGTAATGAAAAGCTTTTTGGAAATAATGAGAATAAATTGAATTGGATCCTCACAATAAGCTGAAAGAAGAGACGAATAAACATCAAAGAAGATTTGATAAGCTGTTGGAGAAAAACCATTAGCTAACAAAAGCGAGTGATTCCATTTGAATTAAGGCAACTAAAAAAAACTATAATCTAATAACTTTTCAATTATTTTTTCAATTGGTTGTCCCAACTCTACAAGTCTAAACAAAAAAACTATTCATCCTTGAAAAGAAGAAATTGCTAAAATCATGGTTAATGGAAAGTAAAAGCTTCTATGAATTAAATTGCATTGAATCTTAAAAAATTTACCTCCTAAAGAATAACAAGGAAAAAATTTTTATGCTATTTGCGGAGTACAAATCCCAAAAAAGTTTGAATTGTTGTAAAACTTTGAAAGGTACAAAAAAACAGTGAGCACACTATTTTTTGTGTAAAACTGTGCTGCACCAACACAGTTCCAGTACCAACACAGTGCTAGTACTAGTATTTCCAGTGAAATGCTTATAGAATCACCCAAAATTTTCTGTAAGGAACTAACTTTAACCTTTCGTCAGTCGCGCCTAAAATCATAACATGAACACTCACGCGTTGTATTCCGTACAACAGGTTTTTCTTTTGGCCAAATGTCTACACTAAGTTGAACTAATTGTAATTTATGAAGATTCAATTTAAGCATATTATAGTGAATTATCGTTATGAATTTATGAGCTTTCTCTTCCAAGTAATTATTATTTATTTTAAGATATTTTCGTACACACTCAAAGAGTACGTAAAGAGCTGAAACATTTTTCTTTTCCTTCTAAGGAAAAAATCTTTTCAAGTCATACCAAATAACAAAACAATATCAGGAATAATTGTATTATAAATGATTTTAAACAAAAGTAGAGCAGGTCAACGAAAATCCCAAGCGGCCGCGCATTGTATTTGGTACAAAATTAGTCTCTTCACTTGTTTAGTGAATACTTTATACTATCAAATACAAAATAAGAAGAAAACAAAGCTCTTGACACATTTAAAATTTAACAGAGTGTAATAAAGGAATACACGCTGGCCCAAGATTCATAAGATTCATAGGGCCACCCAGAAAGAAACGGTCCAAAAACCATCTGTGTTGTACGGAATACAACAGTGCAACTGACTGAGAATTAAACAGCTGTAAATATTCAGCAGGATGGCTATTAAAGTTAAAAGTTTGGCATGGCATCTCAATTGGTGTTGAAAGGAATAGTGGTGATACAGAGGCCGCTACAACATTTGTCAATGAATTTCTGATGTTAGTGGTAACTGGAAGGTTATCTCCAGAACAGGTGTACAATCCAGATAAGACTGGCATGGTATTTGCTTTGCATGCTTCAAAAAATTTTTAGTCCAGGATGTTGAGGAGGCAGTTGTAGGTATGAAAGATTCTAAAGGTAGGGTGACAGTTCTTGGTTGGTGCACTGATGCTGGTGTATATTGGTGTAAGCTGCGCATACGTGTAAAATTGTCTTCTTGGTCAGCTGAGTTTAAAAATAAATCTTTGCCTTAATGTCATACCTTTTATCTTTTGATTACCATTGATGTAAATCAGGTCAGTTGGATTATTAGTTTCTAAGAACTTGGGAGCATCTTCATTCTATGTTCATTTCGAAAATTTTGTTTTGACAGTTAATAGGAAAGAAGAGGGAGGTGCCTTAAGAATCTTTTGCTTGGATGTCGAAGAAGTTGGCTTTGATCTGGCTGAAAGTTTGGTTGACTGCATTAAGCAATAAGTAATTTTTTCCTGACACTTGTAATTTTTATAACTTTTTATGATTTTTTCCATTTGTATACTCATACTGGGAAGACGAGGTAAACCACATGAAATATACCTCTATGTTTTTAATAATATTTTTAAGATATTTCATATTGTGAAATCATTCTCGAAGTTTAAACAGTTAACTTCAGAAACAACTGTGATGTTTTTATGAATTGGCTTATACTTTTGAATTAATAATTTACTTACCTCTTATACATGTTGAAATTTTAATAAATTATTTCTTGTCGACATACGGTGTTTTATTGTTTTGAAGGGATAACATAATCTAGGGCATTTCTTCATCGAGTGTATGATGCTCAACGATGGAATGGAAGTGAAGAATTCCAGTGAAGCAAGTCTGGTGGAGGATAATTCCTCAATTGGATGATATAGTCGTTATTTATGGCTCATCGCTGCCTCGTTTTCAATCTTAAAGTAAAAGCGTGTATGATTTCTATTACATGATTCACCTAACCTCAGCGTTGCGAATTCGCTGCTCTTCGTTATTCATAACCGTTGTTTTCTACCAATTGCAACTGTGAGCGAAGCGTATTATTCCGGAAGATCGATTTTTCATGGCGTAAAATTTATAAGCGTGCCCTATGCATTTAGAAAGACTTCGTATGCAGCGATACCGAATTTTAAAGTGGAGAGATACTTGCGTTGGATGACGCGGAACTAATTCGCTATAAGCGTTTCCTTTAAAGTGTTGATTTATTCTTCTTTTCCTTTCACCCTTGGTGCTAATAACTTTCCACTCGCACCATTTGCCGAAGATTCGTTCAAACTAAAACTCAGGATGACTTATCTTTCAGAATTATTTATATCTGTGTGCTTCCTCAACGATCTACGCTTCTTTTGATTTTATTGCTTAAACCCAGCAGATGTGGAATTGTAACGAAAATTTCTCTGTGGAAATCGTTAACTCTAGGAAAAATAATGATGAATGGGATGACAGGAACCATTCATCCGAAAAGGAAGCGCGCCAATTTTCTGCTAAATTTCTCATCGCGTGTTTTTTACTTCCTAAGAAATCTGTGACCCGCTATCTTTGTGTTCCTTGAAGATCGAGAACCAGTTTACTTCCTTAAGTTTCTCCCGATTTTTGCCGTATTTTCACCCATTGTTGTCAGTGTGTGGAATCAGCTTTGAACATCTTTTCAGCTAAACCTGAGCCATATATTCCATCCATGCTGCTGATCGATCGAAAATAATTTATCAAAGTCGAGTTATTTTCGTGATTGTTCCTTCTGGATTTAAGACAAATTCAATAGCTTGTTGTCGCTTGCTACTAATACTTGCTGTCCACCTTAGCTTCGCAAAGATAAGTGGCAGTCGATATCTTTGTTGTTTCTAATAATCTTACTATTCTTTTGTTATCCTCATTCTCTTTTGTAACGCGGGTGATTATGCGGAATGGAGTTCTTTGTCCTGAAAAAGATTAATACTTTTAACAATACTTCTCAGAAGCAGAAAACAATGTATGGATACAACCGATTTGTCTTTAAATGTTAGTGGAAGATGCAAGAAATTGAAGATGAAGGCCAGTGACGGTAGATGTGTGCACGCCTTTTCGGGACCGCTGCCGCTCTCCTAATATTTGACTTTTTCAATTCATATTTCAACATTATCTGCGCCGATAATTGCTTTATTTAACGCTATATTTTTACAAACTCGCTGACACTCATACTTTCCTCATATAAAACAATTTAAGCGTCGATTTTCTATATGTTATATTATATATTCTTTGCAAAAATGATTTATTTCACTTTATAAGCCATCTAAAGTGAAATATTATTGATTATGACCTCAAACCCTTCACTAATTACGCGCCAATGCTACATCTCGTCTTTGATATGCGCAATCATTAGTTTTATTTTCCTATTATTCTGTTTGGTGTGATCAAACTACTGTTTGATGTTTGAGTATTGCTGCCAATCTTATTGCGGAGTCTCGGCCCGTTCAGACAATATGCAAGAGACGCATACTGACTGAAGCCGCCCTGATGGCGTATACCTCATTATAAGTTATGAATTGTGGTATTTCATTATTCACACATTTACGCCTCAATCACCGTTTCTCTGCTTTTCAAGAAGTAACAAAATATCCCTATTGTGAAGACACGTTAATGTGAATATTGTCTCCTCGCTACCTGCTCATCTCTGCATTATCACATTGAAAGCAGAATGGACGTATGCCCACCTTCAAAATTCAAAGAATCTTCTCTTATGCTTAAAACATTGTTTATTGATAATATTGCTTTTTAGTTTCACTCTAGTTTACACTAAAGGAATATTAATCACTCAATACACAATTTTAGTTGATGAAAATCTGACAATCTATGTCCAGAGGTCGTCATCCTAGAAATTTCTTTCCAAAACATTCTAAACCCTAGTCCTCGCTATCCACCCAAGATCGTGCATGGATGCGCTACTGTTTTGATAAACACTTGAGAATTGTTTGGGACGGAATAACCTAGCTTCCATTTGGTGAGAATCGACTAATTTATTCACCCATTCTCGAATAACTTTTCTTAGGCCTATTTCCAGGATAAATACTGTGAAAAAACAAGCCCTCATGCCCCCTCTGTGAAGTAGTTACCTGATTACTGCGGAACTAGTTCCAATGACATTTGCCTATCACAGAATCTTAGGTTAGGCGTATAGATTTACATGTGTTATCTGATTTGTAAAAGTCAAGGAAAGCTTCCATCTTGCATACATTATCTGTATATTTTTGTTAGTTCACGATCGAGATAGTACTACCCACTATATAGTGTGATTATTACCTCTGTGTTTTCGTGGTTTTTTCTCCCCCTTCTTGTGTGGGTGTTTTCCCGCATCGTTGGTTTTTCACCATAAACCTTCAGTTGAGGAGTTTTTCCCCACAACCCAAATCTTTGTGTTTTTATGTGTCTATATTTAGTTATATGTATTAGTTTGTATTTGCAAATTTTATATACTGCTTGTAGTATTTTTCTTGTACTTGTTTGTCAGATTGTTGAGATTTTTCGATTTTGTTTTTCAGATTTAAGCTTATTTCAGTAAATTATTTTTAGTTATTAATGTAATATTGTTAGTAATACCATGTAATATCTCCAGAGCTTAGGTGGAAGGGAGGCGACCTCGCCTCGCTTCCACCTAACCTCCTCGCCTTCCTTCCTTGGCCTAGCCTCGCCGTAAGAATAAATAATAATTATAACAGTGATAAGATCCGGACAAAAATGTACGGAGGTGGATGTTTCGTGGGTAACGTAGAATCCCTTTAAAAACCTATCACAAATATTTGCTCATTGATACTGTATTTTTTCGTAGATTATTCATGTTTGTACTATTTACGGAAAAATATTTAACTCCAAAGTATGTATCGCATGTGGCGGTTTGTGTGTTCATTACGATCACAAATAACAAGTTTCGATGGTTTCCATTAGAACTAGAGGAACGGAGCTGTCAACATTTCGATTCAGCGTGCTGTAGCGATTGCATAGTGAACCGAGGTTCTCGGTTGACCACTTTGCATTTTCATATCGCCTCCAAGTCTGCCGTTGTTAACATGTTTCATAACATGATGTAACAACTCGCGTTTCGTGGGACAAAATGTTCGCGTCTCAATTAGAGCCCGCCGCTTCCGCGGGTTCTTCAAAGCACACTTTCTTTCTTTTCTCACATTCAGAGGCGTGTGTGCGAGCCACGGAATAAGAGAAAGGCGGGCTAATATTTCAGCAGAAGCGAAAGGAGAGTTATCTGTCCATCCATGATTAACGCGTAATTGTTGCTGTTAAGCCCCGGGAGAGTGCTGTTTTGTTTTGTAACCGAGTTAAGTCATGGCGATTTACTTCAGTTTAATTAAAATGTAACTGGTGCGTGAAATTCAAACAAAGGCAAAGGGAATATTTTTGTAGCGGCGCGGGTAAAATACATGTAAACGTATGTGGGAAACTGGAGATTTCAACGCTCGACTAAGAGAATTTCAGTTCTGCTACGAGAGAGGGACCAAGACAAATTGTAGAAGTTGATTCCATTGTATTTTAACTATCGCGAATAATTTTCGGTGTTCAGTTATAATCTTAGTGCCTATTATACACCTACATTTATATTTTTCTTTTTTCCATAGGTTTAAAACTTTCCAAACATTCCGAAACTCCTACTTTCATGAAAGGTCTCGGAAGTTACCTGAATTTGGAGCTAACGAATCATATTGAGAAATAACTGTCGTTGAAGCCTATTTTCTAGTCTGGAGCTGGCAACATAGAATGATGTCTCAGTTCGGTCTTGGCGTGAATGGGTTCTTGTGTCACGGCTTTGTATTATTCTTATTTGTATCATTTTGATAAAATTAAGTAAATCTAGAAATCAGAACAAAATTTTCGTGAGTCATCAGTCAGACATTTATCCTTGGAAAAAAGTTTGAAAAAAAATCGTACGTTTAGACGTAAACGATGCTCGAAGTCACATACGTGCTTTGTTTATAAAGGGTTAATTTAAAATGTCTTCAGTGCTATGAAAGGAGCTGAGAATATTCTTACCTACCATGAATTTCATGCATTCATTTTTGCAAGCTCTTAACATCAGGATACGTTCGAATATATTTGATAACTTTTTCCTTTGTTTTTAGCTCTATACCTTTTCTAGTTCTAAACTGAAAATATTTAATTTAATGAGACATTAAATGTGTTTATTACGAGATTCACTTTCTTGCGCTTTTTTATTTTCAACGTTTATCTTATGTTTGTTAATTTATTATCACTTGACTGACTCTACACATGCAGAAAAACACACATGAGGTATGTTAGATCACAAGAAAAAATGAAGGTAGTTCTAACATATCTACTCTTCCATGGCAAGTTATTCAAACATCGTTTTTTCATTTTACAATTTTTTGACATTCTATTTTTACCTTTTCATGGGGCCGTTTTCATTACTTTTAATCTCAAGTCTGTTAAACATTAACCACGATTACCCAAAGAAAAGATTACATTCTTCTCGCTGTCATTAGTCTGTTTTTCCTCCATTGTTAATGTCTCTTACCCAATTGCCGCCTTAAATTATGGAGAAGGGTAATCATAGTACCAAAGTGCCTGT
This sequence comes from Ladona fulva, assembly GCA_000376725.2. NCBI lineage: Eukaryota > Metazoa > Arthropoda > Insecta > Odonata > Libellulidae > Ladona > Ladona fulva. The sequence continues at coordinate 245,257 of KZ308814.1, forward strand.
ATTGCATTCCCTCTTTCAACATTTCTTCATTCACCTTAGAGATAATGCCTCAAAGGAAATTTTCAAGGTATGAATTGTAATAATTACCCGTACTTAACCGCTGCTCTCGCCAATGTGCGTAAGAAAACGACAAAAAGTGCTCTGAAATGTCGAAGGAAATTTCCCATTGCGAGATTTGTTTCTGACTTTAATGTTATGTACGTGATGTGAACAAAGCAGAATAGGTACCTAATACGTCTATATCTGCTGATAGAGTCGGCTACTGCTTAAATATATCTATGCTAAGAATAATTTTTTGTCGATAGGTTTGTTTTCGTTTTCTTGAGCGAATCTTAGATGTATACTTGGAATATTAGATGTCGGTTAGTCATCATTCAGTCTAAAATTTTCCAGAAGATTTATATAATGTATAACATGAAATGGAAAGGATGATATATGTAGGCTTATGCAAAATAACGATTCGTACAATTAAAGTCACAATTTAAGTTATTATTTACCTAAAAGTTTTTTTGTAAACTCGTTTGATTTATTTGCAATTCAAGAATTCAGCTGATTCATTCGAATATTGGTGGTAGCAACTTTTCTAACTTTCCATAGAAGAATTCAATTATCTTTGCTCCAGGTACCTGTTAAAATCTCCTTTTTAATCACGGTAAAATTTAAGAATGCTTTGTTATATCTCAGAATTTTCTAAACTTGATTTTCAAATCTTTCAGATTCTAATGGTAGCCTCTTGTTTCAGCTCCGTTTTATTGTATTAGCGCCCCTTACTTATATTTTCATTCACTGATAATCATTACACTGGTTTCTTAAAAATGTTACTCACCGCAGTATACACCGTCACCTAATTTTGTTTCTTCTTGCTTTATTATGTAATATTCTTTGGTAATCAAGTATAAATTGCTTCATAATTATACCTTTATTCATAATGTACGAAAAATTGTGAGGCAAAAGCGACGCAAGTTCCCTGGAGATTCGAGTAACAGGTTTGCATACAAAGTGAAATTCTTTAGCGACAAAATACCTGGTAAATTGGTTGCGAATCCGTAGACTTAATTTTTAGGGATAATTTTCAAGGTGTTAAGAACCAGTCGCGAAAAATATTATTAGCACGGTATTATTACCTCAGATCTCCGACAAGTATCTTTACTGTATTTACTTTATTTATTATCAAAATGAAGCATTAATTAATTCATTAGCATAATAATGAGAATATTACAGCCATTGGGGTCAAGATAAGAGTTAAAGTTAATTAAGCTTTAGTCATATCATTTACCGAATCATAACTGGGGATACAAATCCCCAGTTAAGTCAAATTTAATTCTCAATTAAGTTAGGAATTTCATTATTTCATAAAATATGTTTTTAGAAATGATTGTTTAAAAATGAGGTTGAAACATTTATTGTGGAGATTTTAGCTCGCTGACGAAACCAATACTAGTTGTGGCTAAAGAAAAATTTCCTTGAAATTGTATAAAGCTACTTATTATTAATCCGTCTCGGTAAATTGAAAAGTACCAAGCTTGCTTGATTTAAATGGCAATACACATGAATCATACTAAACAAGCATTTTTCCAATGGTTGGTTGTTCAATTTTTTGCTATGAGGTGGAAAATATCCGACTTCATATGGACGTCACCGACTAGCCGCATACTCGGCCTTTTTATAACTTTTCGGTTAGTTTGCCGCAAATAAGCTTACCTGGTTTATTCGGAACTTATTTGGCATAGATTGGATTTCTTGATTTTGTTGAAGACTTTCCTTGGTCCAATTTTACTTCTTGTAGTACCAGTGGAACAGGAGAGGATCTAGTTAAGTATGAAAATTTCGTGGCACAAACATCATTGAGGCCCTCGTTTGGGTGAGGCTCTCATCTAGCTCCTAATACTCGTAATTATAAATCAGCCTAAACGGATTCATCCTAATCCATTCTAAAGGCTTGAATTATATTGGGCGTGTTTAGTAGCTCTTCGCGAGTCAGTAAACTAGCGCGACACTGAGCGAGTACAGCGAGTATCAACTGCAGATCCACTCACTCACTACTCGCTGTATCCGTTGTAATTACAAAGCGATTTGACTAGCAAATGACTTGCACAGGGAGAATTTAAGGACTAGAGAGTAAAAACGCCTAGGAGTAGCGAGTAAAGTGGCCCAGTCTTCAACCTTACACGCACTAGCATAGCGAATTGCGAGTTGACTAGCTAACGTTACTACATAGAGCATACTTAATGGCAGAGATTACATTCACTGGCGAGTAGCTAGTAAAATGCCAATTTTAATTAGCTTTAATTAAAAATATTGGATTGTTAGCCACTTGCATACCATTAACGTTCTATTTCTCCCTAGAAATAATCGTAATAATAGTAATAAATCCATAATATTCTACGTTTAGGTGACTGGTTTCATTGAAAATTTTGTGGATTGAAATAAAACGAGACCTAATATTATGGTTCGGAGCTTAGGTATGCTACTGGAGAGGATTAGCAAGAAACATAAGTTGAAGGTAAACGTAAACCTTTTCCTCTTAAGGAAATGTTGAATTCTGGACATACCGTGAAGGGTCGTACTTTAAGTGGATACTTATCGAAAAGCAGGTTTCAAACGACAATAACATTTTTCAGGATGTAGCCAACGTATTTAAATAACCTCAATTGGTTTGTATTATGCAAATAGTATTAAAAGCGTTTGTTTTGCATGGTGGAATTCTTTCCTGCAGTTAGTGAGACGTGAAATAAGTATCCCGTTGAATATTTTCATCGGCGATATAAAAAGTTTTCTTTCCTCTTTCAAAGCGATGAGCCTCGCCTTAAGCGAGGATGTACTCCGCACTCTATCTACACACAATGGCTTAATGACCTTTCCCCATAGAGGTTCTTGCAGGCAGAATTTTGATTATGACCCTTAAACGATAAACTGAATAAATCCGAAATTTTATCGCCGCACGCTTGAATGCGCTAACACATTTATTCTCACTTCATTTGGATTCATGAGTTTCCTCAGCAGTGGATTTTCCATTGTCTACCGATTCGCATTTCCTATTCGAAATGAAACCTCCTCGCCCACTACACTATCTCCCGTACGCATCAGATAACATTTTTCCCCGTTTTCATATTCGCAGTCTCTCCCATCAGGGATTCGTCATGTTCCTCTTAAGGGGTGGGGGTTTTGTGTCGAGCCCCTTCGGTTGCGACGCGAGGAAATGCGCGTGTCGCCCTTGGGTTCGCCTCCACTCACTCACGCACGCCCAATTGGACGAACAATGGAATGCGTTAGACTCAAGGGTTAGAAACTGAGGCGCTGAAGATGAGAGTGGCATCATTATCTCAACCATCTGCCCACCCGAAACAACGCGCGGCGAATTGGTCACGCGGCCCGCCTTGCGATCTATCTCTGCGGGGATATGAAATTGTTTCGGAGAGGTACACCGGCCTTTGAACATCCGGGATGTTCAAGTAGCGAATTCAGGGATTCGCGCATTAGCGTAAACAATGAATGAGTCGAGCGAATCCGCGGAAAATGGCGTGTAATACGAAGTGCAAGTAGACGGGGATGTAAATTATTACTCAATCTCGTCGCAGTTTCCTCGCGTCCAATTTTGAATTTTCGCGCTCGAAGCCGTGGAAATCAATTTTATTCGTGATATGAATCGTAACATTTTGCGTTATGTTTATGACTCAACTTAAGAAAGTCGAGCCAGAATTTCCTCTCACTCGAGAGCATAAATTCGTTAACGTTTGAATCTCATTTGAACTGTTTGTCCCTGATTAACCATAATACAATTATTATGTTAGTACAATTAAAATTGATGTAGCCGCTGATGGTTGAGTTGGTTCTTGTTTTGAAAAATCGAAAACAACAATTAATACAACTGTATATTTTATAAAATACGAAGTGTCTTTTTGTTCGTATTTTAGAATGTCTTTCCACGACGTACGGCCTAATACAATAGAGTTTAAATGTATATTTTATTGTTAAATGAAATATTAACGGAAGCTATATATCGGTTACAAGCTTTATTTGAATTGAAATTTCATTTCCAGGGGAAATTTCGGTTGAGATATTACAAAAGTAGGATTTCTAGTCCTACTAAGTCTAGATAGACTCATCAGGGGGTGTTACGTTATACGGCGACAAAAGTATTTGGTTTTAAAGAGATCAATAAAAATTCAATGAAACATTAAATTACTACGTACTAATGTCGATAGAAGACGAGGTACAATGAATAAACAGCAACAAATGTCAATAACGCACTACGTACACAGAGATCACAACAACAAATATAAATATAAAAATCTAACGAAAATTAATATTTCGTAGTTTTAATGCGACATTATCCACGGGCGCATCCAGAATTTTCGCGTGGGGGGGCTAATGCAAGGATTGTAAGTAATAATCTCTTGAACTCTTTCCAATTTAGGATGTCTTGCGAAATAATTGATTCTTATAATATTACATCGTACAAATATTTATTAATAAGGCCCTTGAGAATTTGTCTGACGAAATAGATGTAGAAACTTTGGGAGAGGCTTAAGGCCCGTCAGACATGGCTAAGTGCCTGACATTATTGAATTGCTATTTTTCATTTCCAATTCGAGCTATATGCTTCAGGGTTTGTTGTGTGCACATCGTAGGTATTAAAAAATACATTTCTACAGTATTACCACACGCTTCTTATCAATAGCACGTTCCCCCACTTACTGGAAGTAATTGTGGGCTGGTAATTTACTGATGCGCAAAAGATGACATGAATACAAATGTACAATGTATTAATTTTAAAATGCTCTGAATTAAAAATTTCTCTTTGAAACACAAGGAATCGTATTTAACGAGAAAATTGCATATTATTATTACCAATCAGGTGCATGACCTGATGGCAGTGGATACCATTTTGAAAAATATTACATAATTACGCATACACTTAAAATTGTATAAGTTATGAAATAGTATGAATTGAGGGTAACACTTGTAATCTGCTTGTCATTTGCCTTAGAAGGAAGGGAAACCCCTCGGAAAATCTCCCTTAGGTCGCGGTCACAGTACTTAAGGAGGTACTTGAAGATTCGTGTTGATGAAACGAATCTTTCTGATGTTATCATGCTGGAATCATGTGATGTTACACAGCAGTACTCCATAGTTATTCAGTATCAACCTCATCAAAATTCCACAAGAATGCAGCATACAAATCCCGACCCGTTTCAGGAGAAAATTCAGGAAAGAAAATGCTCAGTTTCAACCCTCTTCAGGTTGAGAATATTTTCAATCTTGTTGAAAGATAAAATCCTTCTAAAGATGGCATGATTTTACCGGAACCGTTCGTGCTGCGGTTGATCTATTTTTATAGAACTTTCACAAACATGGCTTTGAATTAATATGGGGCCTATAGACGGTTAGAAGAATACCCAATGATAAGGAAGAACACTGTGTAGGCTAAAAGTCATTATATGAGCTTTTCAGATCTCTTTATATTCAAATGTCGTCGTACGTTGTAGGTAGCTAGAAATATCTAGAAAAGAATATTGATTTAATTTAAAATATGAATTTAAGTAGTTATATAATCAATTCATTTAAAATTATTTTAAGTAATAAACTCAATTAATTAAAACATTATTTTAAGTAGTTGAATGCGTGAATAGTTAAAAAGCAGCACTAAAAGTTTAGAACACTATCCCTTGGATTTCATAGCCTTATAATATTGTAAATAGAGTTGTTATTCTACGTTATACTTGTCCACCCTCTTTGTATGATTTATTTAAGTATTGTTTATACATTTAAACTATAAAATAAAATAACTATAAGGTTATAAAATGTTATATGTATCAGAATTCAATTTTACAAAAATTAGGGTGAAATGGTATTTCCTGAAATCTCTTTACCCGTCTTCACCTATCTCTTGGAAGTTTAAGGAGCCGATAAGTTTGTAAAAAGGTTGATATTACTAATTACTGAGCTAATTTGAAATATACCCAGAAACATTTAGAATGGAGTTAATTTAACACAAACCTAATATTTCTCGTATTGGAAGCATTTGAGATGTGAAACTGGAGAAGAATGCGGGGAGTTTATCTGATTGGGATGGCGAGAAAATTAGGGAACTAAGATCTGGAGACAAAAGAAATACACAGGCGATAAGAATCGGAGCAGCGAACTGTACGGTTTATAATTAGGGGAAATAATTAATGGCCGAAGATGCGATTGAAAGAGAGTTGCGAGAAAGATCACTTCCCTCAAAATACGGGTACGAGCGGCATATCTTGATGCTGGGCGGAGAGGAGAAAAATTGCGTTGACCCAAGGCGCTGGTGCTTAAAGTTCAACTATGAGGTAGCAGAGCAGAAGTGCAATTTCATATGCGGGGCCACTAGGTAAACATGCTCAACGCGGTGTATTTTGACTTAAGTCGCTCCTATAAAGGGAATAAATTGCAAGAGTGCCGTGACATTCCTTTTCAGATATCTGGTGAGGATCCTCGCGTAAATCAACTTTATTAATACTATTGCGTTATCTTTATGAATAATGTTAAGAAGACAGTTTCGCAGTTGAACTATATTAAATGTACATTTTCTATTAACTATGTTAATCACCATCATAAGATAATTCTTTTTAAGGAAATCTCGTATTAGGGGTTCCGAGAAATAGCAGGATTTCGCGCTTCTGAGACAAGAATAACATCAATTCCTAAGTTAAGAAACGATCACTCATTATCAACATGTAATCTAAGAAAAAACTTTCTGCTTATCTTTTATATTTTTCGTTACTTTCATCGGATTATGGCAAAATAGAGATCATTGATCACTTAATTAGTGAAAATAACACGATGAGGCAAAACTAGAAAACAACCCCAGTGTCATTAGCTACAAAGCAATTTACGAATTGACCAGCAGTACTGAGACCACAAGAACTTAAAATTAGAATTAGAATGTCGCGTTACCCACGCAGATAATTAGCTATTGTCTACTCTCTTTCAATTAATTAGTATGATGAGTTATATATTCATTAATTAATATGATGAACATGAAAAGAGGTGGTCGAAGTAAGAAGACCAGTGGTCGGCGTTACGAATTCAATCCATCCGAATGGATTCGAGTATTCTCACAATTAGTGGAAAATTTATGACATATAGCAGGATATCCATCGCCTCATCCCCATTTGATTCACCACTGACCTTGATTCTTGAAACGCCGCCAAATATTTCGAATTAATATATCGGTTAATCGGAGAGAATTTAACGGTCCATGAAATTAGCATGGAGGCACTAACACCACTTGGACTTTCCGTGGAAACTAGCCGGCAATCTGCAGTCCCTGACCTCGGTCGGTGAAGGTAGAGTCGGATTCACCCATATCACGCAACTTTGGGTCCCGAGACATTTTCCGGCGAAATCAGATCATCTGCTGGCGTAACTTTTTTTGGAGGCTTCCTAGAGACTTCGCAACAGAGTGCCCTTTAAAAGAAATATGGAATACAAAAAAACCGCCTCTCACCTGAAGATCCGTGTTCCCAGAAGTCAGTGGAGACGGTTTAATTTAGTGCGACGTGGGAAAGGGGATGGGGAGAAGGTAGTGCAGGAGCTTCCGCTTGTGACGAAAGGGCGCCACGATCGCCCATCTCACGCATGTAGTGTAGCAAAAAGGGAAGGAAGGGAAAAAAATGGGAAAACCCTTTGAAAAGATTCTCCCACGGGGTTAAGCTCCGCTGGTTCGGCAGGAAATGGACTTGGGAGGAGATATCTTCCAGTATATAAAGGAGAAGAAGATTAGGAAGAGCACATTCGAAGCTGTGAGTGGATCCACGAATATGGCGGGAACAAAGGTAGGAGCTCCCGAGTGCCCTTGGTGTTGTCCCTGCGATTGTAAGGTGTTAGAAGTGTGTTACATCTCACAATGAGGAGTTTTGAGGAAAAGGACGCAATCTGGGGCCATCCGCAGTTTTTCAAATCCGGCGCTGCATCAACATCCGTTTGATTTATCGATCAGGAGCGGATCGTGGACGCAAAAAATTCATCTACAAGAGTTGTAGATTCTTTTCGATAATTTTCAGTGACAAATTTCTCAATTTCGACCGTTGGGATTTATTGTGTACTTCATACGCAGAATAATGTTTTGACAAAATCTAGATGCGAACGAAAATAATTTCGAAATTTAATCGGTTGAGAATACAAAAAGAGATCAGTTTCATCTTTCGATCATTGATTAATTTCTATACAGTTATCAACACACTGTTGATGGTGAGGTCGATTTTCTGTAAGATTTTGCTTATGACGGGATATTCTTCTAAAGTATTGCTGATTTATTTTCCATTTAAAAATTAAAATTCGGTTTATTCGGTGCTACAAATTATTTCTAGAATTAAGTGACGAAAGATAGTTCTTGCTTATATTTTGAAAGTTCTTGGTGGTCAATATGGTCTAACATTTTTACCCTTGCTTTTCAAAGCTCAATCGTTTGCCATTTTCATACAGTTTTCCTTTGGAGAGCATAAGAAAACATCGGGTTATGATGGATTTCAAACATAGCTTCACGGCATATTTTCCATCTTCTTTTCTTAGTTTTTAACTTCATTGGTCGCTTGCTTGCTGGCCTATACATTAGCCGATGACTCAGGCTTTGGAGACAAGATCCCTACTGCTGCCAGAGACACCAGGGATGTCTCCAGCTTGACTTACGGCGGTCCTCCACCTCCACCCACTGGCTACGGTCCTCCGGGTCACACAGGATTCCCTCCCATAGCCTCTCAGCAGCAGCAGCAGCAACATTCCGGAGGATTTCCTCCAAACAGAGGACAGCAGCAATTCTTTCAGGGGCAGCAGCAAACTGGTTTCGGTCAACAGCAAACTGGGTTCGGTCAGCAGCAAGCAGGGTTTGGTCAACAGCAAGCAGGGTTTGGTCAACAGCAAGGCGGGTACGGTCAGCAGCCTGTAGGATCTTTCCAGGGATCCTTTAATCAACAGCATCAAGGCGGCTATCAGGATCGCGGGAAGGTGAACAGGGGTTTATATTTCGCTCTCAGAAGGGAAATGTCTCTCTTTCGAATCTTTTTATTAACCTAAAAATTGGTAATGTTTACGAAATAGGTATCTAATCGGATCCTTCGACAGGGTCTGTTACTTGAGAGTTTTACGCGAATTTCGGAAATAAGTAGCATTTTAGCAGAGATGCCAACTTATATTTGATAACGACCATAGATGAAACCTACTCAAGGTAGCTAAATCAGGGGCGTAGCCAGTAGTTGTCCCTGGGGGTTCTTCTGAACCACGGAGGAAAACCAAAATTGCCTACATTCACGGGGCAGGCAAATAGCCCTAAATGTAACAAAGATAGAATCGGCTTTGTGTTGACATATGTTCCCTGCGAGTCAACACTGACTTGTGTAACTAAATATTTAACAATTACTATCCACCCCATGTTCCGACTTTTTGAAACCCATTTGGCTCTGGGGGGGTTAACATTCAAAACAACTCCCTTGGCTAAATCGTAGCTTAAGTCACAAGAAAATTTTACCAAAAATATTTAATAAACTGCATTAGCTTGAATTCGGTTTTTACAAAAATTATATAATTAACATATTAATTGAATTTGAAACAGATGATGGGATAATAGTCTTTTATCAAGAGAAAGTAATGTAATCTTATTTACGTGTATATTTGTCAGGCAGAACGTACGAAAGAGAATACTCTGGATGAAATGAGAGATATCGCTGAAATAGAGCAAAGTTACTGAAAGATGAGAAAAGTAGCCATATCTCGCGACAAAATCGCTGAAATGGCATATATGGATTTTAGGTATATTCGATATGTGTATGTCAAATTCATTAAGTTTCTTAAAAAGTATGAATTATTGGCACAAACTCGAAGTTTAAGGGGAAAGAGGGGCGTGAAAAATTTTCAATGTGTAAAATATAAATAATTAACTTTCAAGGCTAGATATGGCTGCATTATCGCACCATTATTCGTCTTATAAAATTCAGATTTGCTCATCGTGTAAATGTTTATCGGTTTGGCTTGCAATCAACGTGTTAAAAAGTACGGATTTTAAGTATTCTTTAATTTTCAATCATTTTAATGATCTCTTTAGGTATATATCTTGACCCTCATTGTATTTAATTTTATTGAGGTTTTGAAATGGGCTCAATCTATTTTAAATTCTCGATGTTCGGTTTTATGACCAAGAAAACGAAAATACCGTTGGAAAACATACATTTACGTAATAATGATAAATATAAGTAGAATTTAAAAATATTTCTTCATCATCTTCTTCAGCAGCGAATGAGGCAAAGAACTTTTGTAAAAATTACGTATTTGTGGATAGTGTTTCTTAGCTTCTTCTTCCTTATATCAATTCGAATTTGTTGTACATTACTTTGACTTATCCTATTCATCAAATAATGGAGTGAAACTGAAAGGAAAACTTATTGCAAAAAATACTCTTGTAAAAGTTAAAAAAATATCTATTTTCCGCTTACTGATCACTTTCAGAAATATAGCGCGCTCAAAGAATTGAAATGTAAGACATTTTAACACAACAATCGTTTTAAATAAGATTGTATTCCAGGACAGGACGTTCCTTTTTCCTTCAGGAAAATGAATTGTAATGGAGTTAACGATCTCTTTATTATCGATTTAATCACATGGAAAGTAGCATAATGATGTATGGTCCAATGAAATATTCGAGGAAGAGCTTAGGGTATACTTAATAATAATTCTGGGAATCAATTTCTAAGACAATCAAAAATTTTGCTTTCCAAATCGATTGCTACCTTTCAATGATTGAAACCTTGAGGAATTTTATTGCCCTTTCAGAGGAATAAGTCGAGGATTTCTGAGCCTTCTTTTGGAATTAATTTAAGAGTTATTCTTTGACTGCCTTCAGTATATTTCCATACATTTACTTATTTAAATGTATTTGGTCGGTAAAATGTGATAGAATTACGAAGCGCTTTCCAGTTCAGTAATAAATAAATGTTTCTTTTCATGCTGTAATGTCGAGCCAATCTGACGAAACCCTCTCTAAATCGGCAAAATTTTTGAGAGATTTTCTCATCTCTCATCTTCGATCGAATACAAAGAGTTCTTTGGCGAAACGAGCTGCTCCTCGATGTCCCTTTTCAACATCGGTGATTTAAGTTGCTTCACATTGATCCCGAACCTCACGACAGTATTTGAATTAATGTGTAACAAGTGAAATGTACGTTGCTCTCTCGAATTTCGACAGATATCCTTTCATAGCTTCGTTTTTCAGATTCAGAGATCTAACATTGACATCAATGGCGTATAAATTATTTGAAAGAATGTGTACCTTTCAATTTCATCCACGGAAATCACGTATTTTTATTCCGATCATAGGAATTCATGTAAAATATTCTACGTAGGAAGAACGTGGGAAGATTGTGTCAATAACGGAATTTTTTATGTTCATTTACTTGTTCAATTTGGTTTTCAATGCATTTTTTACGAATGAATTAAACCCTCGCGTTGGGAAACAGGAATATTTCTATTTTACATTGATTTCGGAAATTTCCCCAAGTTTTGAATACTTGAATTGTGGACTTAGATTTTAACTTAGCAATCCATTTCTCCTAAATTTTCTATTTTATTATTTTCGAGGAATAGATCAGGAACGAAATTATTGTGGCATGTAGGGTGGTTAGATTTAGTGCTAGAAAACAACTTATATTATGTTGCTGAAGTTACAGATAATCCATTATTTATTTAAGCTTCACGATAGAGTATATTTTATAACCTAAAGAAAAGATATATGTTGGATTTTCACTTCCAATTTGAAGAAGTTTAGGATTTTTCGGTTCAGTAATTAAATGATTCACTTAAGCAACATTACCTTAATGATTGATTAACACATATAACTTTGACCACGGTTTGCTTTATAGACGGAGATAATAAGGAATATATAATTAAAATTTTCTTATTTTCGTCCCTATTTTCCAAACAATAAACTTTCCATTTTTCTACATTCCATATTGCCTCACTCTATCCTTCTGAAAGACTCTCTATACATCACCGTTAGTTATTTCTCTTAAAGAAGTGACTTCTTTTTCCAATACTGGAGATTTACTAAAAGTAACAGGATCGCGTATTTAGAAATCGTTTCCAGAAAATATGCGAAGGATTGTAGCAAAACATTCAGTTTCGACAGTAAAATCGATTGTTTTGAAATTGGCATTTGACAAGCGGGCCATGTTGTTGACTACTCTAATATTTCGCACAAGCAACCCATGCTTTTGTCATTCGGTTCAAGACTACATTGTGTACATTCCTTTTCAGTATCCTCCAATGCCCTATGAATTCGCTTACTCCGTCCTGGACGCTCCTTCCGGTAACGACTACAGCCACCGCGAGACCGGGGATGCCAGCGGACGCGTGTCCGGCGAATATCGGGTTTTGCTCCCGGACGGCAGGACACAGATTGTCACCTACACGGCAACAGACGAGACTGGTTTCAAGGCCCAGGTGACGTACCAGGGTGAAGCAAGACCAGCACCACAAGGAGGATTTGGCTTTGGAAATCAGGGAGGCTACCGAGGAGGAAGCAACCAAGGGAGTTTTCAAGGCGGTGTCCAGGGAGGCTACCCGGGTGGTGCTCAAGGAGGTTTCGGCGCGGGCGGAAACCAAGGGGGATATCAAGGAGCAGGATTCGGCGCTCAGAAACGCCCATCGACATCATACGGAGCACCACAGCCATACAGGAGGTGAAGACAGTTAAGAGATCGTTCAAATCACCTGCCTCGCCAACTCTATTATTCGTTAAAGAGCCCACCTGAAGATGCTTTCGTAACCTAAACGAAAGGAAACACGAAATAATCGGAGCGTCGGGTGCTGTGAGAGGTCTTCTTTCACAATGATTGAGGATTGAAGAGGCACGACTCCGGTGTTCCTCATTCGATCTAAAAACGGGCACCGCGAAATATGAAAGACTCAGCCGCTTTCTCCCCCAAGGCTCTCTCTATCCCTCTCTATTGAGAGTTACGGATACGCAGAGGATTTTGGGACAATCACCGAGGGTATTCATCGTTAGTTCATCTAGTTTACATTTCGCAGGACCCATTGGAAATGTCAGAAACTCGGAAACCTTCCATTAATCTACTAACTTATTTAACATAAAACTAAATAAAGGAATAAAGAATAACATAAATGAGTTGTTTTTATGATTCTCACTGAGATTTCCTAATTTCCTCTCAAGGCTTCCTATCCTTATTATGCCACCTCACCTCCGTCTTTGCAGTTCAACGAGTCATGCGGATTAAGTTTGTCCTTCAATTATAAAAGGTGAAATTGAGCAGTATTTGTGCTTTTCCCGTTTGCATAAATTTAAGGTGGCTTAAGTACCAATAATAGGCGAATGTACAATTCTTTTATGACGTTTGAATCGAATAAATACAGCCTTACATAACACAAGGACAAGGGGGAAGTTTATGAAGTCATTATTTGCGTAAAATTAAGAACAGATCTAGTGAGTATTTTATCTGTCTGCATTGCTATTGGTGTTGAGGATGAAGGATGTGAGAATAACTTTTTCTTCAGTGTTCCCTTGCCGGAATATTTTACAGCGAGCAGTTATCAGGGGAAACACTTCCATTTTCGGAAAGAGAGACTCTTTTCCAGACTTTTTATTGCAAATCAATAGAAATAATTACAAAATTAATGTCAACTACCTTTATTGTAAGAGTAACGAGTTGGTAAATATGAAAGCTGCTAGGGAATGTCTATCATAAAAAATGAGAAAAAACTGGAAATTAACATGGTAGGGTTGGCACCCGGAATTTTGGTCCCGGCTGCGGGTAGGGTTGAATATGGTTTTTATAACTTTCAGTTCTGCAATGCTCGAGTACAATAACCTACTCATTATCCGGGGGAGGGTAACCAGGTCTGCATATGCAGGAGAGTGACTAATTGTTTTGTGCAGTTAAATATCGTTATGTACGTATTTATCTTTATATTGTGAAGTGTAGTCTTTAATAGAGTCATGGTTACTGCCGCCGATTGACGGAATCCTTAAGTGAGTCACGGTTACTTCCGCCGATTGACGGAATCCTTAAGAGAGTCAAGGTTACTGCAACCGATAGACGGAATCCTTAAGAGAGTCATGGTGACTGCCGCCGATTGACGTTATCCTTAAGTGAGTCACGGTTACTCCCGCCGATTGACGGAATCCTTAATAGACTCCTGGTTACTGCCGCCGATTGACGGAATCCTTAAGAGAGTCATGGTTACTGCCGCCGATTGACGGAATCCTTAAGAGAGTCATGGTTACTGCCGCCGATTGACAGAATCCTTAAGAGAGTCATTGCTACTGCCGCCGATTGACGGAATCCTTAAGAGAGTCATTGCTACTGCCGCCGATTTACGGAATCCTTAAGAGAGTAATGGATACTGCCGCCGATTAACAGAATCCTTACGATAGTCATAGTTATTGCCGCCGAATGACGGAATCCTTAAGAGAGTCATTGTTACTGCCGCCGATTGACGGAATCCTTAAGAGAATCATTGTTACTGCCGCTGATTGACGGAATCCTGAATAGAATCATTGCTACTGCCGCCGATCTACGAAATACTTAAGAGAATCATTGTTACAGCCGCCGATTGACGGAATCCTTAAGAGAATCATTGTTACTGCCGCCGAATTACGGACTCCTTAAGAGAATCATTGCTACTGCCGCCGATTGACGAAATCTTTAAGAGAATCATTGTTACTGCCGCCAATTGACGGAATCCTTAAGAGAATCACTGTTACTGCCGCCGATTGACGGATTCCTTAAGAGAATCATTGTTACTGCCGCCGATTGACAGAATAATTAAGAGAGACATGATTACTGCCGCCGAAAGACGGAATCCTTAAGAGAATCGTTGTTACTGCCACCGAATGACGGACTCCTTAAGAGAATCACTGTTACTGCCGCCGATTGACGGAATCCTTAAGAGAATTACTGTTACTGCCGCCGATTGACGGAATCGTTAAGAGAATCATTGTTACTGCCGCCGATTGACGGAATACTTACGAGAATCATTGTTACTGCCGCTGATTGACGGAATCCATAATAGAATCATTGCTACTGCCGCCGATTGACGGACTCCTTAAGAGAGTCACAGTTACTGCAGCAGATTGACAGAATCCTAAAGAGAATCATTGCTACTGCCGCCGATTGACGGATTCCTTAAGAGAATCATTTTTACTTCCGCCCTATGACGGAATCCTTAAGAGAATCATTGCTAATGCCGCCGATTGACGGACTTCCTAAGAGAATCATTTTTACTGCCGCCGAATTACGGAATCCTTAAGAGAATCATTGTTACTGCCGCCGATTGACGGACTCCTTAAGAGAATCATTGTTACTGCCGCCGATTGACGGAATCCTTAAGAGAATCATTGTTACTGCCGCCGATTGACGGAATCCTTAAGAGAATCATTTTTACTGCCGCCGATTGACGGAATCTTTAAGGCAATCATTTTTACTGCCGCCGAATGAGAGAATCCTTAAGAGAATCATTGTTACTGCCGCCTTTTGACGGAATCCTTAAGAGAGTCATTGTAATTGCCGCCGATTGACGGAATCCTTAAGAGAATCATTGCTACTGCCNCCAACGCGATGCGCCCGATCGATGCGATTTACATCGATGGAGACGGTTAACTTATCTCCAAAGACGGCAATTGCAAGTGCAATGCAATTCTCCTTCCGCTGTTCTTCCGGCTGTCTTTCCGGGATGCCGTGGACTAGGAGACAGTTCCTCCGGGAATACTGCTCCAAGGCATCCAGCCGTTCCTCGAAGGCGTTGCTGCGTTCAACGAGGGAAGAAAATTTCTCGTTGAAGGAGGCCTCAAATGAAGAAAATCTTTCTTCGATGGATATGATGGCATTATTTTTTGGCGATTCAACTTTGGCCTGTTGCAGTTCTTCCTTAAACGCGGAGAAGTTCTTCTCCATCTCCGCAACGGCTTTCTTGAGAGCAGCGTTCTCCGCCTCGAGGTCGGTATGGGCAACGGGAGGGGCCATCGCGGGGCAGGATTAATTACTTTGGGCAAGTGAAAGGGAAGAGGAGCGACCGCAGGGTACGTCAGTCACTCTCGAGCATTGAGCGAAGACAGTGACAATAGAGTTACAGCTACTGCCGCCGATTGACGGAAACCTTAAGAGAGTAACAGTTACTGCCGCCGATTGACGAAATCCTTAAGAGAGTCACAGTTACAGCCGCCGATGGACGGAATACTTGAGAGAGTCACTGCTAATGCCACCGATTCACGGAAGCATTAAGAGAGTCACTGTTACTGCCGCCAATTGAAGAAATCCTAATAGAGTCACAGCTACTGCCGCTGATTGACTAAATCCTTAATAGAGTCACAGCTACTGCCGCCAATTTACGGAATTCTCAAGATAGGCATAGCTACTGCCGCCGATTGACGGAATATTTAGGAGAATCACAGTTATTACCGCCGATTCACGGGATCCTTAAAAGACTCACAGCTACTGCCGCCAATTGACAGAATCCTTAAGAGAGTCACAGTAACTTCCGCCGATTGACGGGATCTTTAATAGAGTCACAGCTACTGCCGCCGATTGTCCGAATCCTTAATAGAATCACAGATACTGCCGCCGATTGACCGAATCCTTAATAGAGTCACAGCTACTGCCGCTGATTGACGGCATCCTTAAGAAAATCACAGTAACTGCCGCCGATTAACGGAATCCATAATAGAGGCACAGCTACTGCCGCCCATTGACGAAATCCTCAAGAGAGTCACAGTTACTGCCGCCGAATGACGGAATTTTTAAGAGAGTCACAGTAACTGCCGCCGATTGACGGGATCCTTAAAAGAGTCACACCTACTGCCGCCAATTGACAGAATCCTTAAGAGAGTCTCAGTAACTTCCGCCGATTAACGGGATCCTTAATAGAGTCACAGCTACTGCCGCCGATTGTCCGAATCCTTAATAGAATGACAGATACTGACGCCGATTGACCGAATCCTTAATAGAGTCAAAGCTACTGCCGCTGATTGACGACATCCTTAATAGAGTCACAGTAACTGCCGCCGATTAACGGAATCCTTAATAGAGTCACAGCTACTGCCGCCCATTGACGAAATCCTCAAGAGAGTCACAGTTACTGCCGCCGATGACAGAATCCTTAATAGAGATACAGATACTGCCGCTGATTGACGGAATCCTCAATAGAGTCACAGTTGCTGCCGCCGATTGACGGAATCCTTGATAGAGTTGTAGTTACTTTCGCCGATAGACGGTTTCCTTTATAGAGTCATAGCAACCGCCGCCGATTGACGGAATACTTGATAGAGTTACAGTTACTGCCGCCGATTGGCGGAATCCTTAATAGGGTCACAGATACTGCAGCCGATTGACGGAATCCTTCAGAGAGTCACAGCAACTGCCGCAAATTGACGGAATCCTTAAGAGAGTCACAGCTACTGCCGCCGATTGACGGAATCCTTAAGAGAGTCACGGTCACTTCCGCCTATTGACGTGATCCTTAATAGAGTCACAGCTGCTGCCGCCGATTGACGGAATCCTTAATAGAGTCACAGTTACTGCCGCCGATTGACGAAATCCTTAAGAGAGTCACAGTTACAGCCGCCGATTGACGGAATCCTTGAGAGAGTTACAGCTACAGCCTCCGATTCACGGAAGCCTTAAGAGAGTCACAGTTACTGCCTCCTATTGAAGAAATCCTAATAGAGTCACATCTACTGCCGTTGACTGACATAATCCGTAATAGAGTCACAGCTACTGCCGCCAGTTTACGGAATTCACAAGATAGGCATAGCTACTGCAGCCGATTGACGGAATCTTTAAGAGAATCACAGTTACTACCGCAGATTGATGGGATCCTTAAAAGAGTCACAGCTACTGCCGCAAATTGACAGAATCCTTAAGAGAGTCACAGTTACAGCCGCCGATTGACGGAATCCTTGAGAGAGTCACAGTAACTTCCGCCGATTGACGGGATCCTTAATAGAGCCACAGTTACTGCCGCCGATTGTCCGAATCCTTGATAGAGTCACAGTAACTGCCGCCGATTGACGGAATCCTTAATAGAGTCACAGCTAATGCCGCCTATTGACGAAATACTCAAGAGAGTCACAGTTACTGCCGCCGAATGACGGAATTTTTAAGAGAGTCACAGTTACTGCCGCCGATTTACAGAATCCTTAATAGAGATACAGATACTGCCGCTGATTGACGGAATCCTCAATAGAGTCACAGTTGCTGCGGCCGATTGACGGATCCCTTGATAGAGTTGTAGTTACTTTCCCCGATAGACGGTTTCCTTGAGAGAGTCACAGTAACTTCCGCCGATTGACGGGATCCTTAATAGAGCCACAGTTACTGCCGCCGATTGTCCGAATCCTTAATAGAGTCAAAACTACCGCCGCCGATTGGCGGAATAGGGTCACAGATACTGCCGCGTATTGAAGAAATCCTTAAGAGAGTCACAGGTACTGCCGCCGATTGACGGAATCCTTAAGAGAATCATTGCTACTGCCGCAGAATGACGGACTCCTTAAGAGAATCATTGCTACTGCCGCCGAATGACGGAATCCTTAACAGAATCATGGTTACTTCTACCGATTGACGGATTCCTTAAGAGAATCATGGTTACTTCTGCCGATTTACGGACTCCTTATAAGTATCATGGTTACTGCCGCCGATTGACGGACTCCTTAAGATAATCATGGTTACTGCCGCCGATTGAAGGACTCCTTAAGAGAATCATGGTTACTACCGCCGATTGACGGATTCCTTAATAAAATCATTGCTACTGCCGCCGATTGACGGACTCCTTAAGAGAATCATTGCTACTGCCGCCGATTGACGGACTCTTTAAGAGAATCGTGGTTACTGCCGCCGAATTACGAACTCCTTAAGAGAATCATGGTTACTGCCGCCAAATGACGGACTCCTTAAGAGAATCATGGTTACTGCCGCCGATTGACGGACTCCCTAAGAGAATCATTGTTACTGCCGCCGACTGACGGACTCCTTAAGAGAATCATGGCTACTGCCGGCGTTTGACGAAATCCCTAACAGAATCATTGCTACAGCCGCCGATTGACGGAATCCTTAAGAGAATCATTGCTGCTGCCGCCGATTGACGGAATCCTTAAGAGAATCATTGAAACTGCCGCCGAATGACGGAATTCTTTAAAGAATCATTGCTACTGCAGCCGATTGATTGAATCCTTAAGAGAATCATTAATACTGCTGCCGATTGACGGAATTCTTAAGAGAATCATTCCTACTGCCGCCGATTGACGGACTCCTTAAGAGACTCATTGCTACTGCCGCCGAATGACGGACACTTTAATAGAATCATTGCTACTGCCACCGTATGATGGAATCCTTTAGAGAATCATTGCTACTGCCGCCAATTGACGGAATCCTTAAGAGAATCATTGCTACTGCCGCCGAATGACGGATTCCTTAAGAGAATCATTCCTACTGCCGCCGAATGACGGAATCCTTTCGAGAATCATTGCTTCTGCCGCTTAATGACGGACTCCTTAAGAGAATCATGGTTACTGCCGCCAAATGACGGACTCCTTAAGAGAATCATGGTTACTGCCGCCAAATGACGGACTCCTTAAGAGAATCATGGTTACTGCCGCCAAATGACGGACACCTTAAGAGAATCATTGCTACTGCCGCCGATTGACGGAATCCTTAAGAGAATCATTGCTACTTCCGCCGAATGACGGAATCGTTAAGAGAATCATTGCTACTGCCGCCAATTGACGGAACCCTTAAGACAATCATTGCTATTGCCGCCGATTGACGAAATCCTTAAGATAATCATGGTTACTGCCGCCGATTGACGGAATCCTTGGAGAATCATTGTTACTGCCGCCGATTGACGGACTCTCAAAGAGAATCATGGCTACTGCCGCCGATTGACGGAGTCCTTAATGGAATCATGGTTACTGCCGCGGATTGACGGACTCCTTAAGAGAATCATGGCTACTGCCGCCGATTGACGGACTCCTTAAGAGAATCATGGTTACTACCGCCGATTGACGGACTCCTTAAGAGCATTATTGCTACTGCCGCCGTTTGACGGACTCCTAAAGAGAATCATGGCTACTTCCGCCGATTGACGGAATCCTTAAGAGAATCATTGCTACTGCCGCCGATTGACGTAATCCTTAAGAGAATCATTGCTACTGCCGCCGATTGACGGACTCCTTAAGAGAATCATTGCTACTGCCGCCGAATTACGGACTCCTTAAGAGAATCATTGCTACTGCCGCCGAATGATGGACTCCATTAGAGAATCATTGCTACTGCCGCCGTTTGACGGACGCCTTAAGAGAGTCATTGCTACTGCCGCCGATAGATGGAATCCTTAATAGAATCATTGCTACTGCCGCCGATCGAAGGACTCCTTAAGAGAATCATGGATACTGCCGCCGAATTACGGACTCCTTAAGAGAATCATGGTTACTGCCGCCAAATGACGGACTCCTTAAGAGAATCATGGTTACTGCCGCCAAATCACGGACTTCTTAAGAGAATCATGGTTACTGCCGCCGAATGACGGACTCCTTAAGAGAATCATTGCTACTGCCGCCGAATCACGGAATACTTAAGAGAATCATTGCTACTGCCACCGATAGACGGAATACTTAAGAGAATCATTGCTACTGCCGCCGATTGACGGAATTCTTAAGAGAATCATTGCCACTGCCGCCGTTTGACGGACTCCTTAAGAGAGTCATTGCTACTGCCGCCGATAGATGGAATCCTTGATTTGATTTGATTTATTAATTATTTTACCTGAGCCAGGTGAGGCCCACTTGGCCCCCTCTTCCCCTGGCCCAGGGCTCTTTCTACATGAAACACAAAATCATAACAGAAACACTATTTACAAAATAATTGAATTACAAAATCATAATAAATGTAGCAAATTCTGCTGGAGGTATAAAATAAAATAAATTTGTCCATATTTTGATTGGAATTTAGGTCTGTCATACATTCGCACTTTCACACGGGTTTATGTCATACATCACACAACTAGTCTTCATTAAAAATTACAAACACGCTATGGAAAGAAGAAATTGTTGGGATATGTACAAGTAATTCAAAATTGAGTCCGCCTCTGGTTCGGGCTTTCACGCTTCACATACATCGTCTTCGCACCTGACAAAACAGTAATATAAAAATATAAAGAAGCAAAGAGATATGTACATGATGAACCAACAGCATACGACCGGCTTAGGTTCTCATTCACACATATTTACACGACACACACACGTCACTCTTCCGTCCGGTCGTAGCTGCTGGCGTAATGTCGATGGAGCTGCCTTTTGTTCGCGATCGGCGTGCCCCTGAGCGAAGGGGGGAGGAGGTTGTACTCCCGGGCGAACGTGGTGACGAAAGCCCCCGCCATCCTGGAGGTCCGGTGGAAGGGGATCCGGAATATCCGCGCCGAGTTCCTCGTGGCTATGTCGTGGGTGGCTCCCAGGAGGCGGAGGTTCGCGAGGACGTAGGCCGGGGCGCGGGCCTCCCACGCCTTCGCTCCGGCGAGGACGGTGGCCATCTTCTTTCGTTCTCGCACCTTGAGGATGTTCTCCCGCCTGTAGTGTGGTGTCATGTGGTCCCAGGGGCCGGGTCTCAGAGCATATCGGAGACATGCGTTCTGCGCCACCTGGAGGCGGCCCAGGTCCGCCCCCGTGAGGTCGCTGCATGCCACCAACCCGAAGTCGATGATGGGAAAGAGCAGCGACCTCACCAGCGCCAGACGGGTCCTGGCCGAAGCCGGAAATGCATGCCCCTCAGGCGGCGCAGGCCCCAGTGGACCCGGGAGACCATCTGCGAGACCTGCCGCTCCCACGATATGTCTCTCCCCGAAACTGTGATCCCCAGGTACCGGAAGGATTCCCGGTACCCGAGGGGGGTCCCGCGGACGACGATCGGTGGCGTGTTCTCACCGACGTGTTGTTTCCTCGTCCTCCTGTTGCCGACGATGGTTGCGACGCATTTGGTGGGGCCCGCTCCATCCAGCCACTCGCAGACGGAGGCCACGTCCTCGTTCGTCCGGGCGATGGCCTCCCGGAGAGACGGGCCCTCCGCGTCGGCGACGAGGAGGATGTCGTCCGCGTAGACCATCACGCGGCAGGCGGTCTCCAGGCGGGAGACTCCATCGATGTACACGTTGAACAGGATCGGGGAGAGACTGGACCCCTGAGGCACCCCCACCGGGAAGCGGCGCCATCCGGGACCGGGTCCCTCCCGACAGCTCAGCGTGGCCCACCGGTCCTCCAGAAAACTCCGGCACCAGGTCAAGGCCCCGGGACCCGGGACGCGCAGCGCGTCCAGGAGGAGGTCGTGCCTGACCGTCTCGTAGGCCCGGCGCAGGTCGAGGCCCACCACCAGGGAGAGCTTCCTTCCATCCATGGCCTCTCGGATGGGGTCCAGCACCCCGACGAGAGCGAGCGGCGCACTGTGGTGCCTTCTGAAGGCAGACTGCGCCGCGCTCAGGAGCTGGTGACTCTCCAGGTAGGCGGAGATCTGCGCCAGGACGATCCGGTCCAGGAGCCCCCCGATGCAGTTGCCCACCGCGATGGGCCGGTAGTCCCGGCACGCCGTCGGAGTGGCGATTTTCGGAAGCGGGAAGATGGTGGATCGCTTCCATTCCGACGGGTAGACCCCCGTGCCGAGGCACCCATTGAACAGCGCCGCGAGGGGTCTCCTCAGGGCGGGCAGGAGTAGACACAGGGCCTGCGGTGTTATGCCGTCCGGTCCGGGAGTCCGGGACTTCGAGGCCTTCGCCGCCGCCTCCACGTCCTCCTCCGAGACCCTGGAGAAGGAGAAGAGGGTGGGAGGTTCTCCGGCGCGCGGGGGCGGACGGGCGCCCCGCACGAAGTCCTCCGGGGTCGCCGCAAAGTGCTCCAGGAGTTGCTCCGCGGGGACTGCCAGCTCCCCGGTCGTCCTGGTCTTGGCGCTGCCCTGGGCCCTGACCACCCGCCACATCTCGTTGACGCCTCCCCTCGTCAGCGCGACGAAATACCCGGTCCGGGCGTTCCGTATCCGCTGTTTGGTACGGTTCCTCGCCGCCCTGAAGAGTTCCCAGGTCTCCGGGGTCTTCGTCCTCGTGTATCGCCGGAAGAGCCGATCCCGCTCCGCCATGGCCTTCCGGATGTCGTCGTCCAGCCACGGGGCGGCGGGTCTGTCGACTCTCCTCGAGCGCACGGGTGCGTGAGCGTCCAGGACGGCGACGACGGTGTCCCGGATGAGCGTCGCGCTGACGGAAGGGTCCCCGTCCTCCGCGACCCCGTCCAGCCTCCGCAGCCTCGGGTCGTCGAGGAGGGATGCGAGGACCACGCGGCGGAGGTCCCGGGACTTGACGATCCTGGGCGGGGCCTTCGCGACCTTCAGGGCGAGGGTGCAGCGGATCAGATCGTGGCGGGAGAGTCCGGGGGCCGCCCGCCTCTCGTGCCGGATCACCTGGCTCGGGTCGCCGACCACCACCAGGTCCAGGGTGTTGTGGGAGGTGGACGTGTGGAAGGTCGGCTCCCGGGAGACCACCGATAGTCCGTGGTCCCCCACGGCCCTCAGGAAGGCGCGGGCGGCGTGGGTGTCTTTGTTGATCGGGACGTTGAAATCGCCGACCAACACCGCCGGAGATCGTCCGGTCGTCGCCACCGAGAACCGGGCCAGCACGGACTGTGGAGCCGTAGGTTTGGGTGGACAGTAGGCCACCCCGACCAGCATCTTCCGGCCGCCCACCGCCACTTCCAGGAACAGGTGTTCCTCCCGCTGGACCCGCGACGAGATGGAATTGTCGATAACCCGCCCGACGAGCCCGGCACGGACGTAAATCGCGACCCCGCCTCCGGCCCCGTAGTCGCGGTCGTTGCGGAAGAGGGCGTAACCAGGGATGGAATACGCGGTGTCGGAAAACGCGGGCCACAGGTGAGTTTCCGACACCGCGATGATGTGGCCGTCGACCTCCTTTACTAGGCGCACGAAGTCGCCCCAGTGCGCCCGCAGGGATTCCGCATTGACGTGGACCACGGTGAGGGGGGTTTTGTCGTTGTCGCGAGGCATTACTCGAGCTCCTCCTTCAGGCGGGCTATCAGGGTGGTGATCCTCTTGCCCTGTTTGCTCTGTCTGGCCTTCCCGGACTTGCCAGCCTGCATGGTTTGGATCCTTTCGAGGAACGTCGCCGGCTCGATCCCCAGACCATGCAGGTAGGGAACGGCCTCCGTGTACCGCCCCACCTCCCGGACGGCCCTCCGGAAGAGTTGATCCGTGATGCGGCCGGTGGTAGGGTGGTTCAGGTCGTCCAGGGCGCCGGACTCTCCCGAAGTGGTGGAGCAGGCGTCGTCGACGTCTGGATCGGCGTTGTCGTCGTTGGCGAC
This sequence comes from Ladona fulva, assembly GCA_000376725.2. Lineage (NCBI taxonomy): Eukaryota > Metazoa > Arthropoda > Insecta > Odonata > Libellulidae > Ladona > Ladona fulva. The sequence goes on from KZ308814.1 coordinate 269,636, forward strand.
CATCGCCCGTTTCCTCACCTCCTTCATCGGCGACTCCCTGCTGCGCTTGGCGGCGCGCTGCTCGGCGGCGTTGGTGTCCATCGAGATGGAATCTCCGCCCTCGGCCCCGCGCTCTTCGGGGTGCGCCTCTGGAACCTTACCGGTGGGCTCCTCCGGCGGGTTGGTGGTGGACGCGGAGGGAGCGGCGTCCCCAGCGACGTTGGTCGGTGGAATGTCGGCGGGCCGGCCCGGGGCCACCGTCGACTGCGTCTCGGTCCCCGACGGCGTGGGTTCCTCCTCGGGCGGCGGAGTCGGCTCTGGGGTGATGGTATCCCCGGCCTTGGAGACCTCCGACGGGCGTCTCGGGCTGGAGCAGCGAGCCTCGTGGTGCCCCCTCCTCCTGCAGTTGACACACGTATGGTCGTCCAAGTTGAGGAAGACCGTGTGCGTGGTCCCACCGTGGGTGATGGGGATGGCAAGCGGCAGGGAACCGAGGTTCTCCACCATCACGTGGGCCACCCTGCGGAACCCCTTGACGTGGGCGAAGAGGGGGTTGGAGGAGGCCGCCCGGCAAAAATTAATTTGGCCGACGACTCTGCCGTATTTCCCCAGATGTTCTTGNAAGAGAATCATTGCTACTGCCGCCGATTGACGGAATCCAAAAGAGAATCATTGCTACTACCGCCGAATGATGGACTCCTTAAGAGAATCATTGCTACTGCCGCCGATTGACGGACTCCTTAAGAGAATCATTGCTACTGCCGTCGATTGACGGAATCCTTAAGAGAATCATGGTTACTGCCGCCGATTTACGGACTCCTTAAGAGAATTATTGCTATTGCCGCCGAATGACGGAATCCTTAAGAGAATCATTGCTACTGCCGCCGAATGACGGAATCTTTAAAAGAATCATTGCTACTGCCCCCGACTGACGGACTCCTTAAGAGAATCATGGTTAATGCCGCCGATTGACGTAATCATTAAGAGAATCATTGTTACTGCCACCGATTGTCGGAATCCTTAAGAGAATCATTGCTACTGCCGCCAAATGACGGACTCCTTAAGAAAATCATTGCTACTGCCGCCGATTAACGGACTCCTTAAGAGAATCATTGCTACTGCCGCCGATTGACGTAACCCTTAAGAGAATCATGGTTACTGCCGCCGATTGGCGGAATCCTTAAGAGAATCATTCCTACTGCCGCCGAATGACGGAATCCTTAACAGAATCATTGCTACTGCCGCCGAATGACGGACTCCATAAGAGAATCATGGTAACTGCCGCCGATTGATGGAATCCTTAAGAGAATTTTTGCTATTGCCGCCGAATGACGGAATCCTTAAGAGAATCATTGCTACTGCCGCCTAATGACGGAATCCTTAAAAGAATCATTGCTACTGTCGCCGAATGATGCACTTCTTAAGAGAATCATTGCTACTGCCGCCGACTGACGGACTCCTTAAGAGAATCATGGTTACTGCCGCCGATTGACGGA
>KZ308814.1:272415-293928 GCA_000376725.2 Ladona fulva
AATCCTTAAGAGAATCATTGCTACTGCCGCCGAATGACGGAATCTTTAAAAGAATCATTGCTACTGCCCCCGACTGACGGACTCCTTAAGAGAATCATGGTTAATGCCGCCGATTGACGTAATCCCTAAGAGAATCATTGTTACTGCCACCGATTGTCGGAATCCTTAAGAGAATCATTGCTACTGCCGCCAAATGACGGACTCCTTAAGAAAATCATTGCTACTGCCGCCGATTAACGGACTCCTTAAGAGAATCATTGCTACTGCCGCCGATTGACGTAACCCTTAAGAGAATCATGGTTACTGCCGCCGATTGGCGGACTCCTTAAGAGAATCATTAGTACTGCCGCCGATTGATAGGATGCTTAAGAGAAGCATTGCTTATGCTGCCGATTGTCGGCTTCCTTAAGAGTATCATGGTTAAGGCCGCCGATTGACGGACTCCTTAATAGTGTCATGGTTACTGCCGTCGATTGACGGAATCCTTAAGAGAATAATTGCTACTGCCTCCGATTGACGGAATCCTTAATAGAATCATTGCTACTGCCACCTAATGACGGACACCTTAAGAGAATCATTGCTACTGCCGCCGATTAACGGACTCCTTAAGAGAAAAATTGCTACTGCCGCCGATTGACGGACTCCTTAAGAGGATCATTGCTACTGCCGCCGATTGACGTAATCCTTAAGAGTATCATGGTACTGCCGCCGATTGACGGACTCCTTAAGAGAATCATTGCTATTGCCGCCGATTGACGGACTCCTTAAGAGAATCATGGTTACTGCCGCCGAATGACGGACTCCATAAGAGAATCATGGTTACTGCCGCCGATTGACGAACCCACTAAGAGAATCATGGTTACTTCCGCCGATTGACGGACTCCTTAAGAGAATCATTGCTACTGCCGCCGAATGTCGGACTTCTTAAGAGAATAATGGTTACTGCCGCCGAATGACGGACTCCATAAGAGAAGCATTGCTACTGCCGCCGATTGTCGGATTCCTTAAGAGTATCATGGTTACTGCCGCCGATTGACGGACTCCTTAATAGTGTCATGGTTACTGCCGCCGATTGTCGGAATCCTTAAGAGAATAATTGCTATTGCCTTCGATTGACGGAATCCTTAAGAGAATCATTGCTACTGCCACCTAATGACGGACACCTTAAGAGAATCATAGCTACTGCCGCCGATTGACGGACTCCTTAAGAGAATCATGGTTACTGACGCCGATTGACGGAATCCTTAAGAGAATCATTGTTACTGCCGCCGATTGACGGACTCCTTAAGAGAATCATGGTTACTGCCGCCGATTGACGGACTCCTTAAGAGAATCATTGTTACTGCCGCCGATTGACGGACTCCTTAAGAGAATCATTGTTACTGCCGCCGATTGACGGACTCCTTAAGAGAATCATTGTTACTGCCGCCGATTGACGGACTCCTTAAGAGAATCATTGTTACTGCCGCCGATTGACGGACTCCTTAAGAGAATCATTGTTACTGCCGCCGATTGACGGACTCCTTAAGAGAATCATTGTTACTGCCGCCGATTGACGGACTCCTTAAGAGAATCATTGTTACTGCCGCCGATTGACGGACTCCTTAAGAGAATCATTGTTACTGCCGCCGATTGACGGACTCCTTAAGAGAATCATTGTTACTGCCGCCGATTGACGGACTCCTTAAGAGAATCATTGTTACTGCCGCCGATTGACAGACTCCTTAAGAGAATCATTGTTACTGCCGCCGATTGACGGAATCCTTAAGAGAATCATTGCTACTGCCGCCGAATGACGGAATCCTTAAAAGAATCATTGCTACTGTCGCCGAATGATGGACTTCTTAAGAGAATCATTGCTACTGCCGCCGACTGACGGACTCCTTAAGAGAATCATGGTTACTGCCGCCGATTGACGGAATCCTTAAGAGAAAAATTGCTACTGCCGCCGATTGACGGGCTCCTTAAGAGAATCATTGCTACTGCCGCCGATTGACGTAATCCTTAAGAGAATCATGGTTACTGCCGCCGATTGGCGGACTCCTTAAGAGAATCATTGCTATTGCCGCCGATTGACGGACTCCTAAGTAGAATCATTGCTCCTGCCCCCGATTGAGGGACTCCTTAAGAGAATAATTGCTACTGCCGCCGATTGACCGACTCCTTAAGATAATCATTGGTACTGCCGCCGAATGACGGACTCCTTAAGAGAATCATTGCTACTGCCGCCGATTGACGGAATCCTTAAGAGAATCATTGCTACTGCCGCCGATTGACGGACTCCTTAAGAGAATCATGGTTACTACCGCCGAACGACGGACTCCTTAAGAGAATAATGGTTACTGCCGCCGAATGACGGACTACATAAGAGAATCATGGTTACTGCCGCCGATTGACGGACTCCTTAAAGAATTATTGCTATTGCCGCCGAATGACGGAATCCTTAAGAGAATCATTGCTACTGCCGCCGAATGACGGAATCCTCAAAAGAATCATTGCTACTGTCGCCGAATGATGGACTTCTTAAGAGAATCATTGCTACTGCCGCCGACTGACGGACTCCTTAAGAGAATCATGGTTACTGCCGCCGATTGACGGAATCCTTAAGAGAAAAATTGCTACTGTCGCCGAATGATGGACTCCTTAAGATAATCATTGCTACTGCCGCCGATTGACGTAATCCTTAAGAGTATCATGGTTACTGCCGCCGATTGACGGACTCCTTAAGAGAAAAATTGCTACTGCCGCCGATTGACGGACTCCTTAAGAGAATCATTGCTACTGCCGCCGATTGACGTAATCCTTAAGAGAATCATGGTTACTGCCGCCGATTGGCGGACTCCTTAAGAGTATCATTAGTACTGCCGCCGATTGATGGGATGCTTAAGAGAAGCATTGCTTATGCCGCCGATTGTCGGATTCCTTAAGAGTATCATGGTTACTGCCGCCGATTGACGGACTCCTTAATAGTGTCATGGTTACTGCCGTCGATTGACGGAATCCTTAAGAGAATAATTGCTACTGCTTCCGATTGACGGAATCCTTAAGAGAATCATTGCTACTGCCACCTAATGACGGACACCTTAAGAGAATCATTGCTACTGCCGCCGATTTACGGACTCCTTAAGAGAATTATTGCTATTGCCGCTGAATGACGGAATCCTTAAGAGAATCATTGCCACTGCCGCCGAATGACGGAATCTTTAAAAGAATCATTGCTACTTTCGCCGAATGATGGACTTCTTAAGAGAATCATTGCTACTGCCGCCGATTGCCGGACTCCTTAAGAGAATCATTGCTACTGCCCCCGACTGACGGACTCCTTAAGAGAATCATGGTTACTGCCACCGATTGACGGAATCCTTAAGAGAATCATTGCTACTGCCGCCGATTGACGGAATCCTTAAGAGAATCATTGCTACTGCCGCCGATTGACGGAATCCTTAAGAGAATCATTGCTACTGCCGCCGATTGACGGAATCCTTAAGAGAATCATTGCTACTGCCGCCGATTGACGGAATCCTTAAGAGAATCATTGCTACTGCCGCCGATTGACGGAATCCTTAAGAGAATCATTGCTACTGCCGCCGATTGACGGAATCCTTAAGAGAATCATTGCTACTGCCGCCGATTGACGGAATCCTTAAGAGAATCATTGCTACTGCCGCCGATTGACGGAATCCTTAAGAGAATCATTGCTACTGCCGCCGATTGACGGAATCCTTAAGAGAATCATTGCTACTGCCGCCGATTGACGGAATCCTTAAGAGAATCATTGCTACTGCCGCCGATTGACGGAATCCTTAAGAGAATCATTGCTACTGCCGCCGATTGACGGAATCCTTAAGAGAATCATTGCTACTGCCGCCGATTGACGGAATCCTTAAGAGAATCATTGCTACTGCCGCCGATTGACGGAATCCTTAAGAGAATCATTGCTACTGCCGCCGATTGACGGAATCCTTAAGAGAATCATTGCTACTGCCGCCGATTGACGGAATCCTTAAGAGAATCATTGCTACTGCCGCCGATTGACGGAATCCTTAAGAGAATCATTGCTACTGCCGCCGATTGACGGAATCCTTAAGAGAATCATTGCTACTGCCGCCGATTGACGGAATCCTTAAGAGAATCATTGCTACTGCCGCCGATTGACGGAATCCTTAAGAGAATCATTGCTACTGCCGCCGATTGACGGAATCCTTAAGAGAATCATTGCTACTGCCGCCGATTGACGGAATCCTTAAGAGAATCATTGCTACTGCCGCCGATTGACGGAATCCTTAAGAGAATCATTGCTACTGCCGCCGATTGACGGAATCCTTAAGAGAATCATTGCTACTGCCGCCGATTGACGGAATCCTTAAGAGAATCATTGCTACTGCCGCCGATTGACGGAATCCTTAAGAGAATCATTGCTACTGCCGCCGATTGACGGAATCCTTAAGAGAATCATTGCTACTGCCGCCGATTGACGGAATCCTTAAGAGAATCATTGCTACTGCCGCCGATTGACGGAATCCTTAAGAGAATCATTGCTACTGCCGCCGATTGACGGAATCCTTAAGAGAATCATTGCTACTGCCGCCGATTGACGGAATCCTTAAGAGAATCATTGCTACTGCCGCCGATTGACGGAATCCTTAAGAGAATCATTGCTACTGCCGCCGATTGACGGAATCCTTAAGAGAATCATTGCTACTGCCGCCGATTGACGGAATCCTTAAGAGAATCATTGCTACTGCCGCCGATTGACGGAATCCTTAAGAGAATCATTGCTACTGCCGCCGATTGACGGAATCCTTAAGAGAATCATTGCTACTGCCGCCGATTGACGGAATCCTTAAGAGAATCATTGCTACTGCCGCCGATTGACGGAATCCTTAAGAGAATCATTGCTACTGCCGCCGATTGACGGAATCCTTAAGAGAATCATTGCTACTGCCGCCGATTGACGGAATCCTTAAGAGAATCATTGCTACTGCCGCCGATTGACGGAATCCTTAAGAGAATCATTGCTACTGCCGCCGATTGACGGAATCCTTAAGAGAATCATTGCTACTGCCGCCGATTGACGGACTCCTTAAGAGAATCATTGCTACTGCCGCCGATTGACGTAATCCTTAGGAGTATCATAGTACTGCCGCCGATTGACGGACTCCTTAAGAGAATCATTGCTATTGCTGCCGATTGACGGACTCCTAAGGAGAATCTTTGCTCCTGCCGCCGATTGACGGACTCCTTAAGATACGCAAAAGATACTTTATCCTCATCTTTGAAATATAAAAGTCTCTCGTGTAAAAAAATCACTCGTACCAAACTATATAATCTTAAATAATAATAATAGTAGTATTTAAATTTCTATATTTATTCTCCTAGTGTCAGTAACTCTATAAGAAAAGCAATTAAGCAAATTTAGAGAATTGATTACCGATTTTCCGATTATATAGAAATATGATACCTGGGATTTATGAGGGTAGAAGGACTATTACGCATGAGTTATTTTCACCTAAGGTACTTGGTTTCAATTCAGATGATACAAAACACTTTCTAAAGGAACACATGTAATTTCCATATTACTTTAAGCATGGCTGATTTGAAAATTTTGTAAAACTTTCTATAATATCTCTGAGGAGGAAACGTTTCATCACTTCTAAAAACGGTAGAGTTGACACACCTCAGTGTGTCCGATGCTCAATGCACTCCTGTTTCATTTACTTCTTTTTTATTTATTATTATTATTTCTTAAAATATCGTTATAAATTAAAAACTATCGCATACAAGTGGAAAAGTGGGAGTATAAAGATATTTTTACAAATTACTCGAGTAAAAAATGGATAAAATATGTTTTTTTTCTCAGCCACTGTGTCTTTGCCGTGCGCGGAGAGGCGTAATCTCGTGATATAAATTCGTTTCGTATGTTTTTAATAAATTCAACGGATTTAAATTTACACATAAATAAAATCTATTTTCTCGAAACTTTTTCCGCTGATCAATTTTTGTTACGCAAGTATAACGAAAACTAGCAAGCGACTGCTTTTTTCAATGTATCTTTCCAAAAAATCTCTGCATTCTCTTTGAAAATTGCAAGACATTTGTGTCCTGATTTTTCAACAACAAAAATGTTTAAACCGATAGAAATAACATAGTGTGAAGCAGAATTTTATACCAATAAATTTCTGCTTCTTGTTCAGAGAAGCAAAAGCACGTGTGTAAACAAAATCGCTCTGAATTCCCAATTTTCACAAGATATACGCAATCACATTTTACAAATAAAGGTCTTGTCTATGGCTGTTCTATGTAAAGCTTCAAAATATATACAAAAGGCTTAAGAACGCCAAAAAACAGATTATAATAGACGTCATTGCCAGAAAACTCCTATAAAGTTGGAGACAAAACCTTGGTCTACAACCTTCGTAAAGAAGATAGAAAAGGAGACAAAAGAATATTGCCATATGAAGGTTCATATTTGGTATCGAATTGCTTCGCAGATAAAAACCTTTATGAGCAGGTCATAACGGAAGGAAGACCCTAAATGCAAAACAACATGGGTCGAACTTAAAACTGTTCAAAGAGAGAAATTCCACCAAAATTGATGATTCGTCATTGGATCCTGAAGATGCTATCAAATGCTAAGGAATTGCTTAGAAGGACTTCAATTTTAGACCAAATAACATTGAGTGGAGAAAAAAATGCCAAGACCTAAAACTTGATTTTTCACTATCGAGGAGAGAATTGTGACATAAAGCAGACTTCCTGGGTTCACCAAAAAAGATTGAAACAATCCTTGGGGATTGGAATTGCCTTTTCCGAGCAATCAGCAAAGAGCTAAGGAATATTATCACAGTAAACTGTGTGCGGTAGCTATAAAGACTTTAATTAATGAGTGTAAAGTATCGAAAAAGTCTGTAAAATATCTCTCAGATACCAGTATGGAGAAGGACACTGTCTGGGAAACGGAGGTGGAAATTATCGCCCTTGCAACATTACTTGGCATATCAATTGTTGTAAATCTTAATAACCATTATATCTAACCCCGATGAGTACTTAACAATGTTTGCCACGAAAAAATGAGTGAATCGCCAAGTCATGGATATTTTACATTATGAACCCTACTGCCGGAGACTGTTCCCAGCCCGGAGTGCCAATACATACTGGTTTTTTAAGTTGCTTTCCGAAATCGAAATAAATATTTCCCACTACGATTCAATCCAGGGAAATTTAAGAATTTTTAATGGTATATAGGAGTAAGTATCCAGCATACTCATTAAATGACTGGTATAAACCACATCCCTATCGATTTCTAAATTTTTAATAATTTTCAAATATTTATGAACTTATTTTTCCTGAGTTTAAGAATAATTCCCTGTCAAAGTATCACAAAATTGCGTAAAGAGCTTCTTCAGATTATGAATACCAAACTGTATGTTGTGGTTTTTTTTACGAAAATATGTGTGCCGTTACACGTTATGCCGTTACGATACATGTGAATATGTTTGTGTTTCCTCAGTATGCTGTTGACTATGAATTTGTCATATCAATTTTGGCTTCCGACATTTCTGATGTTCTTTCTTGTGTTCTTTTTGGATAGTATTATGTTTATGTCTTTATCATAGAGTGGTATGGGGCGTACTTTGAGGCATGTGGTTACTTGAGTCTTGAAGGTCGGTAATTCCGTAAGGTATTCCAGTTTTGGTCACAGAAGGTAGGCGCGACTCGCCGGCGAAACGGCTCTTGAAGTGTTTCAATCTTCTAATTCTTCTTCGATGCTTACCAATCAACAGATATTAATGGTCATATCATTCAAGTTTAGTCTATCTATAGAAAAAATGAAAATGGTTATGTTAATATATTAGGGTTTCGAAAAAAGATCCAAAAAGCCGTAATTTGCGAGCAAACCAGCGGCTAGAATATTCCAATCAGCGGGGGATTAGGGGGGTTAGGATTCTTCGTGGTCACTCTTTCCAAAGTATATTTCTCAATATGTATTTCGGAAACTACATCGGCATCTGAAAGAGGGAAGGTAAGCTGAAAGAGAATGATAGCTGAAAAAACGTTACGTAATCATACATTATTGCTCCTCATTGTTTGCACGGAAAATTGAAACAAGAGATTTTGATATTAACGTCGAAGCTTTCTATAAGGCGACACAGAACGCCTTTAAAATACTCGTTCAGAGACGTCGGTCAACAATCCAAAAAATACCTAGGCACAATACGAATAGGAAAAGCATTTGTCCTACGCCATTTTCAGTATTACCGATCGAAACTGAGGCGGGTCTTGAGAAACAGGCGGAGCGTTCCACTAGCGAATAGGAATTAATCGGATACTTTACTTTCTGTCTCACGTTTTTTAAGGGAATACGCTTGTACTATAAATGACGGAAACTTATCATCGTGAAATGCGATTTGCTGCTGATCCTCCACCTCACCTCTAGCATCCAATTGTTGCATTTCATATTATCATAAATAAACTCTTAGCTCCTCCTCGTCAATTAACTGGCGAATCACATTTGGTATCGAGAAAGAAGTTATCGGGATCGCATATGGGCGTAGGAGAGTTTTACTATCACGCGTTCAACACCTCTTCCCTTTTTTATGTCGCCTATTAGCGAAAGGAAATGTTTCAGGCGAGCAGTAAGTCGCAGGAGGGCGATAAGCGACGATAACGCCCTAGTTTTGCTATACTTCCGCGCAGATACTCAAGTGAAAAATATCCTCACTGGTTTAGCAACAATGCACCTAAGGAACTCAGGCTTTAGGTCAAACTGGTGGCCTCGCACCGTTGCCATTAAGATACCAACTACGAGGTCATAATTGACTGAAACTGTTGTCTTAGAGTCGGAAAAAATATCGTGGGAGGACACTAAATCATGATGAGCGAGATTGTTTACGCATTTTGTATTTGCCACCCATTGAGCGCAAATAATGTTAACGTTTGAAGCTTCGTATTCCTTCAGGCCCCTTATTCCTATTCCTATTCGTTCATCTTCCGTTGATATTTCCTTCTTTCTTCTCTCTAATTTTTATTTCCTTGGAATATCCCCAAGGCAAGGAATGGCTTGCCACAGTATTACATACTTCATTAAAATTTTCTTTTGAATAAAGAAAATAAGTTTCATCCTTTTTTGTAATTTTATTAGTCATGGTTTCAGTTATATTTAGCCTTTTTATGCTATGTGATCAGAATGTTTCATTGCAAAGCTCCAAATGGCCGAAACCTTTGCTTCAATAACGTACCCTCACGGCGGAAGTACTACATGCCGTAAAAATCGTTTTAAAAAGGCAAACATTTTTCTTATTAAAAATTGTTGCGATTCTTGAATAGTCTTGAAGAAATTAGTTTGGATTAAATTAATGAAATGGCGGCTTTTCCAAATAAAAGTTCATTTTTACTAAGTTTTAGTCTTATTTAGTGGGAAAAAATCAGTGTTGCGGTTATTAATATGGTTTTAAAATATTCTTCTACACTGTGAAAAACATTTGACGCGGTTTGTCGAAAATTGTGCTTTATAGAACTTCCACTAACTTGAAAACTATTTTCTCTGAAAATTGAGCTTAAAATTTGTTGTTTGGTTTTAGTTGTTATAAACGTTTATTTCTCGATAATTAAAATTAATCAGCTACTTCAGGACTATAAAATAGCCTCCTTGTTTCCTCAAAATTTCGGTGCGCTTTCACTTTATCGATTCTTCGGGATATTCTGTATTCCATTTTCTGGTTTCTAGTCCGCCGCTCAGTATCCTTCATCCGTTCTGGTCGACGATGAGCAGCTAATAGGTAAGCGTACGGGCCGGTCGTGATGCCCATTAATTTCATAATTTTGTATATTAGTTTGTATCCCTCATTGAAAAAACCGCTGGCGACCAATGTGTCTATTTGAGTAATATCAGAAGAACAAAAATCATGCTTTCGAGCAAACTACAAAATCGTTTTAATGAATAAAACCGATTCTAGGTGTGACTTCATGAAAGGACATGACCAAAAAATAACACAATAACAAGAAAATTTATTGCATGACCTCTTGTATTAAATACCCTGTGGAAAAGTACTAATTGTTAATTTTTGGAGATTTACTGAACATTTCTTCGTTATTTTGAGTAAATCCTCCCCGGTAGCAATTCAGCAGATTGTACGGCGATGAAATAAATTGGCCGAATTAATTTTTGCACTATGAGAGTTGAGAGGGGGGTGACCTCTGTCTTTCAAATTCACAGCCACTTCATCTTGCCACCTGTTGAACAATAAAAAGCGCCCCTTCTGGCAGCGCTCGTGCATATATTTTTTATTCGTAGAAATGTTATGTTCAAAGGTTGACTACGCCTTATTTATCACATGTTCACTGGATTCGGGTTTCGTCTTATTGCGAGCCTATAATAAGTTGTCAAGTAATTTATGAGTTTGTCCGATAACTATTCGTCACTTCTATGAATATTATTTTTCATTTTTATACTTCATACATTCTTGAACCTATTCTTTATGTACATGTTTAGCGCACTCCTTTTTTTACTTCTTCATTATTTTCCTGTAAAGCCTTAAACATCTTCGTGTTTCCATCTCCGATATACTTACCATGTTTTGCGCCATGTTAATCTACTGCTCCTGCAAGTTTTCTAATATGAATTTAACTTCCATACTTCAACCTCTTCCCTTGTAAGGAACAAACATGACTTGGTGTGACAGTCACTACCAATTCACTGGATCAGGTAATTTTTTTCGCCTACATAATATTGTATTTGTGATACATTTTCGTTCGAAAACATATTTTCGTGAAGATTTCTTTTAGCATTTCGAAGATCACGACGATTTGTTGCTTTTTTGAAGTCCTTTTCTCGTAAAACATTTAAAAATTATCAAAAACTTTCTTAAAACGGAAACGAAAGGCACACACAACATTTAAAGTTACAGCAAGTGTTAATGATCTTTACACAATTGTAACGACAGTGTATTTACAGTCTTGTGTAACCCGTTGTGTCAGGCATGGAAAGTAAAAAGCCAAACATTTTTGCGACAATAATTTCAAGGTCATGAAGATGAATAAATCAATTTCAGCGCGAGCGTAATATTTCTGTGGTGTTTACTAGAAGCAGTAAGCGCTGACATGCAACTTCCTTCGTTTTACGAATTTCAATTTGCGCTTTTCTAAAACATTTTACATATCTTAACATACCAAGCAGTTGAAAAACTTTTTGAATTTTTTGCTCCAAATTACCAAAAAGAACCCTTTAGAAACACCGCTTTGACAAGTTAAGAACTTTCTGTGTATGTACGATACATATCTCTTTACATCTACTATACATGGTATGTAGTGTTTAGCAACGTAATGATTAGATATTTAACTGTTAGCAATATTATTGTATTAAAATAGTGTTGTTTAAATCTCACAAGGGGAACGTGTTGATTAATTCCTTTTGTCGAACTACAACATATTGTTAGTTATTAATCATTCCTAAGTTTGCTCATTTGTATTCATCAACGATCCTAAATTTTATCAGGAGCTCAGATGAGGATACCTGAAAGAATATATTGCGAAACAGGCTTTAAAATACATTCGTATCTGAATTAAGTTTCATTTCCCTCTAAAGGTAGAGTTTAATCATTTGCGCTCCAGTATTTTACCTTAGAGTATATTGGCATACTCTGAATTTATCATTTAAAAACTCATTGGATTTAACATGCCGCCTATCGTGAGTTAAAATTCCATTCTAAACATGCAGTTTATTTATTACACATTTTAACATTGACAAGTAGTCACGATCAGACATTTTTTTAATCTGTATTTTTCATTGGGTAGTATGTTCTATAACATTCAATCACATACAAACCTCTATAGTATTAATCCGTTTTTCTTCCAGTAACCGTGTCTTCTAAATTTGAAACAAGGCAAGTTTGTATGTCTCTTATTAGGTTGAAGCAAGATAATTTGAAACCTTCAGCGATAAATTGCTCTTGATCAGTGGATAATAGTCTTGCCTTGGAATTTAGCGTACCTTACCGGAAATCTCCCCCTATATTTAGTAGGTTCCTGATAAAGTGTTAAAAGAAAACGGTTTTCATTCTTTCCTTTTTGGCAATCTTTTTAAAGAATACAAGAATCCACGGCACTGAATTCAAACCTCTAGAAGGAAATTGAACACTTCTGGAGCAAACCGTTTCTATTACGTTTCTTCATTCCCTTGTTCTCGATTTTTAGCGATGAAAATCAATTTGAAAAGATTTGTCACCGGATTGGTATAAATATCAGCAATTCTACCTTGGCCCCTCTCAAAACTGTCTCTGTCAGAACTGCGTTTTCATTTTACCGTTATAAATACAATGGCAGCGTCACTGCTGGAATATTTATCTCTGTGTTAGTTAGACATGTTGGAAACTTGTTTTCGTCTATCCCACATGGACCACCAATTGGACTGGTGGACTGGTCATAGTTTCTATTATAAAATTTATCAGTTTCTTCATTTCCCAAGAAAATATTAGCCTGCTTCTTTCAAAATTAATCCGTACGAGATTACTGGATTTCGTGGAACGTCATTTAATAAATCAGAAAAAATATTTCTTCGTCTGTAGTTGATGATGGATGCGAAGCAAAGAGCGGTGTATTATTTAAAATCTTATGGGAAATACAAAATTCGGCTGTCTCATTTATTATATGCTTCCTTCAGTATCTATCGAAAATCTATCGATTCCTAGAAACAATCTTCTCCCTTGAGTACTCGACTATTTCCGAACACAGAATTCAGTATAATGATGAGAAGGAATTAGAAGTATGAGAAATATTTATCAACATTGTGAGTTACGGTTGTTTACAACGTTGAAAAATCGTAAAAGGAAAGCAATCCTTTGAAAAGGTTGAATATAAGAAGACCTCTTGTCAACTCAAGAGGTAGAGTCAGAGTTTCTTAGTGAGAACATGAGGCAGTGATAATCTTTAGTCGATATACACAAAGAGGTGAAGTAACTACGAATAAAAATGCGAAAATTCTCATGTAGCCACGTAACCACGAGTCCGAACGTCTACAGTATTATTTCCGACTTCTACACTATATCTTTCAAACTCCACAATCCTATAGAAAATTTTTATTAAACATATGCAAACGACTGCACGAGTTGAATCGATTGTTAACCGTTCTGCTTTTCCTATGCGCTATGTGCTATGACCTATAACAGAATCGTAATCGATGGCCAAACTCGTCTCTAGTATATTATCACTACAGTTAAAGGATTGCCAGACGTATGTACCGTTTTCAAGATTTTCCGACTTAACGGAGTGTTTCTCGCTTCCCGATTATTTTTTTTATATAATACCTTTCTTTATATAAATACAGCGCCTGACAGAATGTTTTACTTTATTGGAGCAGCACGGAAATGAGGACATGTTCTTTTTTCCTTATACTTCATAAAGGAAACCTACCACAAATGCGAGGCCGAATCAGTAGATCCTTTAAATTTTACAAGCAAAACTTCCAGTTAAAGCAAGAATTTTAAGAATAGTAGAAAATTTCACGTATGTGTGGGTTATGTGAGCTGTTAGAATATTATAGAAAAAGCATGGCAAAAACAATTAAGTGAGAATGATGAATTTTATTCTGTTCACGACACATTTAAAAACTAATTAACTATAACGCTCTCAACCTGTAATAGAAAGTATTTCGATGGAAAGAAAACATGGATACATTTGCAGAAAGTGCTTTACGATGGATAAGACCTTAATAAATCTAGAATTTACAAACTCAACAACTGACCCCTGTTCCTTTACGTGCACTTCCGCATTCTAACCCTTGACCCGGCCCTTCCCCCCAGCCCAACCTCTTCCTCTCCCTAATTTGTTCCTATTTTCCAATGTTTCCACTAGTCTCTCTTTATGTATAAATATGTTAACGGATATTACCATGTAACCTGACGATGATGATTATTTATCGAAACCTGGAATTGTTTTTAATAAAGAAATTTTGGTGAAAGAACAACGCCTCTCTTCCACGTGATGGACATCCACAAGACCTCGCCTATGACTGTGAATTTTATCCTTTCCATTTAGTCAAAATTATACGTGAAGACTACTATATCTCGTGTTTTCCAGTTCAGTTTGGCGAAGGAATAACCCATATTTTATAACTGTTTATGATCCATTGTATTATTTAATCGCCTTTAGTTGAACATCACGTAACCGAGTAAGAAAACTGTAATATGCAACCCGCTGTACAGTAGTGCTCTTACCGTTGCTTGGTCTCAAGGATACTCCATACATTGCTCTCAGCAAGCATTTTCCTCTTCATTTTGCTAGTAAAGGTATGTGCAACCTAGGGCCCGGGAGAGGAATTCTAAACATTTCGCTCTGTCGAGCCATTTTCATCAAGGTTAACCAAGTAAAATATTTACGTGGGCCGCTGATTCCCCCCGGTCCCCATATATTTGGACTTTTTGCCCTTGCTCTATGGTGCCCGTATATAGCCTTGAATATGAACATCTCTCTCAATTCGCATGAATGATATTTTATTAGGGTTGAGCCGCTAAGTTGTAATCTGTGATCCGCCCACGAGGTGTTTCAGGGGTTGGGGAGCCGTAGCCAACAGTAACTCCCGATTTTGGGCGGGAAGCCTGAAAATCCGTACAGCGTTGCAGTTCCACCAGTCACTTCAGCTCTTTCTCTCACTCTGTCGGTCGTGACTGCCTGGAAGATCGTTTCGCTGCAATTCTCGTTCTTTGTAATATCTCGGTAAATTTTCATTTTATAGTTTAGGTCGGTTTTTAGTCTTAAAATTTATTCCTTTTTTCACTTACATTTTATAGTTTTTTACAGATTTTTGTCTTTATTATGTAGAGTGATTTAACTTGTAATATTTTTTTTTCTTTACTTAAAGTTTTATATATTCTTTTATATAGTAGATTTAAATCATTCTTTTTGTGTTAGCATAAATTAATTTTTACGTATTTTCATTTAGCTTCTAATATACTTTAGTTTCGCTTTATTTTTGTTTCATTTAGATATTTCTTCCGTAATTTAGATTCTGTAACTAAAATTTACAATTTAAATTCCATTTGGTATCCCAACTTGACACTTTATATTCCACTACGGTATATGTAGGTTTGTTTTTCATCGATTCCAACTCTGTTTAATTCCTTACGGTAAGATGTGTGATCGGGAGAGTGTGTCATAGGGAAAGAGAGAATCAAAGCGTAAATGCATTCTTGGTAGTCAAGCCCGAGAGACAGCAGATGTAGATATAACTCAATGTGTGTAGGTTTAACCTCATAGGCTATAATAATGCGGATATAAACACATACGTTCTCTTCTATTGACATGAAAAGGGTTTGCGATGAGTTTATCCATTTCCGCAATTTGAGCCAAATCATGCATAGATATTTCTGAGAAAGAATTATTTTATTCTGGTAAGAGTTTAATTAATTATGTCCTTCTTTAGGGTCGTTAAGTCGATGATGTTCGCTGTATTTGTAAGGAAAAATTGGCCTGTCATAAATGTTTGTTGATTTATTAAATTTATTCCACCGGAATTTAAAATGTAACAAATTGAAAGCGATTTCTCTTCACTTCATATCTCAGAACTGCCCTTGCTTTTGACTTGGGCAAACAAACTTTTTAATGATCTGGTATCGGCGTATCAGATGGATGAAGCGTTCTCGGGTTTCCAGCCGGGTGAGTATATCCATGATGGTCTACGTTTAGGCTTCCTCCACAGAAGCCATCTTCAGGACTGAAGATGAGCCACTTCAGTCCTGAAGATGGCTTCTATGGAGGAAGCCGAAACGTCCACCATCATGGATATACTCACTCGGCTGGAAACCCGAGAACGCTTCATCCAAACTTTTTAATATTAATAAAGCACATCCTATGCTACAGCAATAATGTAATAGACCATATACAACGAAAAAGAGGGAAGAGTAGGCGGAACGGGTCACCACCCCTAAAATTTTAGCTCTGGAAAAACCAAAGGTTTCATGGGGAAGGCCGTTCCTAGGGAAAGTTTTATGCAGGTTGGGGAATGCAATCCCAGAAAACATTAAGGCTGGGTTTTTCAGACCCTTTTACACCCAAAGACTAATAGGAATTTCCTTAGACAGAGGGGATACAATGGGCTGAAATGGGGTTCACGAATTCTTGTCTGCAATGCAAAGGATGCGCATCCGAAGAAATGTGAGGTTAACATCCCCTGAATACAACTCCCTCTCATGAGGGGGTATCCCATACCCAACTTTACCTTTTACCTGTTGTAGTATGGGTATAGCAGCACCTTCCATCGGAGGAGCATTCATCGAGAATATCAAAGTCGCCGCCTGAACCTCTCACAAGAAATGGAGATCGTTTGTTTCCCCAACATTGATGCATGAACGAGCTCTCAAATCTTTTTCCAACTCCAATTCCTTAGATCCTCACCTTCTATTTGCATACATATGTATGGTGAATATGTCGAGTTAAATATACTTTTATGTGGGATTTTATGAAGCATTCTATTATCATTTTCTGTTACTAAACTGTCTGCTATTATATTCCTCATTTATTAACAAAAATATTTTTTTCTGGCGACTGAATGAGGCGGGAACTTCGACTGTTGTCGGGAACTGCTGTTGCTGGTGACGATTTAGGGGTGACCTATTTAAGGGATTGACGTGTTAATTTTCCATAAGTTTTCATGGCTAATATTTTTCTGATTTAACTCATTCCATATTTTAATTAAATGCTTAACAAACACATCACTATGAATGTTATTTTTTGTTTAACATGATTACATGAACTAAATTTAATGAGTTTAATGTGTCTTGTTATTGTTGTTAAGGCGCTGGATAGACCGATAAAAATATATTAAACAATAATGTATTGCCAACTAATAATTTGAGTCTAATTTGAAATAAGTTATTCAGAATACTTAATTACTATGGCAATATGAAGATTCCGACGCAGAATGCCCGCTATTTGGGCTCAACGCGCATTTAATGTTTCTATAAACAACCATAACTCGAGCCACAAATAAGATATCGGGATGAAACATTCACTAAAAACTTATTCCACACTTACTTAGACCATATACATAAAGTTAGTGGGGATAACTGCTGCAGAACGTAATTTAGCCAGCGACTACTTTTTTCACGACGTAAACTAAATAATTTGTGTCCCACTAAGATAAATATATTTTTATCCTTTTAGCGAATTAACATATTCAAAAAAAGTAACAAACTTGCGAAAGCTAAGGAAATGGAAAACTTACTGTTAATTTTTATACTTCATTACATGTACAGTTTAGCCAAAATGCCTTAAGAANTCACTGGAAGGGTGAATTCTCACCTTTTTCATATTCATCGAGATGGTTCAAATTCACCTTTCTACGTAACTGAGTTTTATTTGAAAATGTTTTTCCTCATCTCTTCCCATTCCATAAACAGCCGCCGATGAGTTAGAAAAGGTATTTGAAACATAAAATACCAAACATCCAATTAATGGACAGGATTCTAAGTCTAGACTATAATGCTCCATAATCACTTCGGAAGTGGGGTCAACAATAATAATGAACATTTTCTTCCCTAATGTTGAGAAGACCATCTTTACCGTACCCTTCATCCTCCATTTTCTGGTAGTTTATGGAAACGTTTTGCAGGTGTGAAGAATCCGTCTGCATCACGTATGGTCTCCACTTTTCCCTCTCGTCGAATCTACATTTCACAGGACGCAGAAAGTTTATGAACCCGTCCCAAGACGGTTGTGCCAGATAAACTCCGGTTTAATTTTCACGATCTAATATCACTATCATTTTTGTTCCGTAAACGTTTCTAAACTGTAATAAATGTCTACCGATCGGTATGTCATCACGCACAATATCATCTGTATTGAAGAAGGACTCGATCGCTTCTTCTTCGTTGATCAGGGCTTGTAAATCTTTCCGGTAAAGAAAAAACGGCACTGTCGCTGATTTTTTCCAATTTAACATATGGTTCATAGTGGTTCGCCATGTCTATCCCGACTGTCGCTCTCCACGAGGTGCAGACGCGATTCATAAAGTCTATATGTTCCCTTATAAACAGTGTGATTCCGTAACTGTCGAAATAATCTCCTTTTCCTTTGTCGTCGATAAAGATGGCGATCCAGGGAGTCCCACCTTTGGTGGAAGGATCTGTATTTACAATAAACGAAACCGGATATTTGAAAGTCCTTGGTAGTTTATCGGCAGGATAAACCCCTCGGAATAAAGGACTTGTTCGCGAATTACTTGCTAGGACACTGGCTAACTGCATAGAGTCCATATTTTCTTCGTTAGATGACGACGTTACGGGAGGAAATAACAGGAAAGACGGAGTGTAGATTTATTTATCTATTTATTATCAGCATTATGTAACACATAATAATAATATTCATTTTTCAAGTACAATACTGTATGATTTAGATTCATTCAGTCANATCAGCATTATGTAATACATAATATTAATTTTTCAAGTACAATAATGTATGATTTAGATTCATTCAGTCATATTTCTTTCTTCGATGCTTGAGTGCTGGATCCGACACGATGGGGCACGTAGGGCTGGAGCGTCGATGTTCAATGCACGGGACGTTCATTCTCCGATATCAACCCCGCAGGCGTAGCACACCACAGTGTATCCGAATCCGGAATAAAAGAACCCCGAATCATGCCATGCAGTTTTTTCTGAGACCATTCCTCTTTTTGTTGTTCCATGAAATTTTGCTAAAGTGGTATGTCCTCTATTGAAAGATTGAGTGGTGAGTACTAGTCTTTATCAGCATTTAGTATTACTTCGTGAAGTTTTGTTTTCTTATTGAGGAAGTACTCTTTGAGGTTACTTATTTGTTTCTCATGTAGTGCTTGTATGTTTATTAGACCTCTTCCTCCTTCTCTCCTTGCTATTGTCATTTGTTCTTTACAGGAATTTGGATGCAGTTTTTGAAATTTAATGAATTGAGATCTTGTTAGGATATCTACGTTTTCAAGATCGGTTTTTCCCCATTTGATAACTCCAAATGAGTATGTGAGAATGGGGGTTGCAAACGTATTTACTGCTTTACATAAATTTTTTGAGTTTAGTTTTGATTTTAGAATGAGTTGTAGCCTTTGCTAATATTGTTCTTTTAGTTGATTCTTTATTTCGCTATGATTGAGCTTTGTATTTTGATGAAAACCTAAATATTTATATGTTTCCTCTTTTTGCATATAATTTACTGTTTCGTTTTTCAGCATTACTATGTTTTGGTCACAGTGCCATTTTCCTTTTTCCATATGAAGGATTTTACATTTATTTATTCCAAATTCCATTTTTATGTCTATTGTGATTTGCTCAATTATAGATAGGAGGTTCTTCATTTGAGTTTCTGTGGTTGCGTAAACTTTAATATCGTCCATATATAATAGGTGATTGATTTTGTACTTAGTTGTTTTTTGTTGATTGATGTTAAAGCCCATTTGCGATTCTTTGAGCGAGTTCGACAGTGGATTTAGGCAAATGCAAAAACATAATGCGCTAAGTGAATCTCCTTGGAAGATGCCCCGTCTAATGTTTATTCCATTTGTTTGGATGATTGATATTATTATTATTATCTGACGAGATTAGAAAGCAAACCTGATACGATGGGTAAAATTAAGAGGAAAATGAACCCTCCGGATTGAACGATGATCTTCTTTTTCTTTTTCCAGCACCCAGACTTTTCCGAAATTTTCCTTAGAATTTTCTTGTCTTGCCAAAGATCGTTTTTGAGAAGGGCTTACTTTTAAGACGCCTTTCAACGTGTTGTCAGCGATTTCACAGAAGATTCTAATTAATCCGGAATCTGCCGCCTCCAATAACGATTTACGAAGAGATGGAGAACAGCGAGCAAGAAAACGTAATGTATCCGAGTGCTTTGCCACCTTGCTCGACATAGCGTCAAATTATTTCGAAAAAGCAGTGCAACAGGTTTTATACTTTTACTTTTTCGGTATGTAAAAATAATTGAAGTCGTCGTCAGGGAAAATAACCGTGCGATAGCGGTAGGTGTCGTGCATAGACTGTTTCAAGTCGATAAAGAGATACCCGTGTGGTTTTTCAGTTGCATCGTTATAAGATTCTTGAACGAATTTAGGATTTTCCGGATGCAACTGTCTCGAAAGATGAAAGATTTGGCTACGATCTCGAGATATCGCGAGCGCCTTTTCTTTGATGGAAGAGATTTTGCGTAAGACTTTTCCAACATTACGGGTATTTAAGCAGTTTTCTAAGCTCGATCACGTGACATCAGTGATCGCCGTAACTGGTCGAAGAACTTATGCCTTTTCCGAAGAAATTTCGAAGAGTTTCACCCCGAACTCTCTGTTGGAATTTTGTCACAGGCACACATCTTAAGCGGGGTCATGAGTGACACGTGCCAACCGTGACAGAGTGTGTGTTTCATTTGACACGCCTTAAAGAGTAACACATGCCGCGCTTAAAAGGGTCAGAAAGCATACGTCCTTCGTCGGCATTTTGCAATGCCCGTGAACCCTTTTTCTCGAAAGGATCCATCCTATACGTAACCGGCGAAGGATGTGACGATGGGGTGCAAGACAATAGCTTAGGGACGGTCGCTGAAAGGGTCCGAAATGTCCTCGGAAATCTTTTCATACATCTTAAAGTGGCAGAAGGCGTCCAATATTCATCCCTTTCTCGAGACTATCCGACCTGAGAGGTGACGACGATGGGGGGGAGGGGGTGAGACAATGGTTTCAGGACTTTGCGATTTAAAATAATACTAAACACTGAGAGGACCCGAAAATACCTCGGAATTTTCTCACACTCCTCACTCACCTGCCACGCTTAAAAGGGTCACAAAGCATCCATCAATCATCCCCATTGATCCATTCCACCTTTTAGGCGGGTGGGAGGGGGAGGTTAATTTAACATCGCTCTTTCTCTGCAGTTTCTACTGAATTGCCCCGATCATCACAGATTTCAATGAAATCTTGTGTGAACATAATTATATATCCTCTTTACACATTTGCCAAGATTTACATCCATCCATTAAATATTTGCTGAGATATAGTAATTTGTTTGCCCCCCTACCACAGCCTTCTCCAGTTAGACGTCGATTTTTGAGACACATCATCTCAGGCAGTATTCCATTGAGTAAAACAAAACTTGGTATTCCTATACTAACTTTGTTGATCTATTACACAAAGTAATAGAAAAACTTTTATGAGTTAAATCTGCGAAGAAAATTTGAAGACAAATCTGCCGAAAAAAAGTTTATACCACGGAAAACATTTAAAGTTTTGCATTTAATACCTTTAAAAATAATTTTTAAACTAACGGACAGCATTATGAAAATGAAACTTTTCATTGAAAGACTTCGTATAGGGTAGTTATAAGGCAGAAAGTTTCGTTTTTATCTGATATTTATTTCAAAAGGTATTAAATGCCAAACTATATTTTTTCGAGCTATAATTTTTTTGGCAGATTTTGCTTCAAATTTTCTTCGCAGATTTTGCCCATAAAATGTTTTTATTATTTTGTGTTATAGACCAACAAAATAATAAAAACATTTTAT
>KZ308814.1:294778-305348 GCA_000376725.2 Ladona fulva
CTTATCCTTCTTATATTCGCTACTAAATTCCCTTTCAGACTGTCCTCTCTTAACTTCTCTCCTCCATTATCGTGTTCCTAACAGATCTACCCGTTTGACATCTCTGCTGCACTATACCACACCTCGACTCTCACTTATTAAGCGTTCCCTTTTCTTTCGCCTTCCTTCATTGCTGAATTCCATTCCTCCCTCTGTTGATCCTTTTTTCTTGCCCAAGGGGACTTTTATAAAATTAGGTCTAACTCATACCAGATCACTGTAACTGCTGCCTCCTATTTCCTCTTGCTATTCTCCTGCTTCCTGTCCTATTTATTGTTGCTGTTTTGGTTGTTTTTTTTGCTTACTTGTTATGAATATCACTTTCAATTGGCTTTTTATGCTGTATGTGATAAATAAATAAATAAATAAATACATATTACGACTTTAAGAGAGTATACAAAGGTAACAACATAATTGGTTTTCTCGCTTAAAAAACGCAGGTCGTTCATAAATTTTCTATTAAATGGAGCCAGTAGGTATTTTAAATAATAATAGCAATTCTGTCAAAAAGACATTTTGGCATATTAAAGTTAAATTTAAAATGAAAATTGTAACTCTCTTCTCAAATTTCTTTGCTGAAGAGTAATTGAATGAAAGTGGCATGGCAAAAGAAATTATAAAAGATGTAACTCTCGACTAGAATACTACCGAAAGGAAACGAATCTGACTCTCCACTCATTATATAGGAACATTTCGATGTAAAGTAGATAAAAAGAAGGAAAATTCGTAAATCTATCATCTTTGACTGCAACTCTTTGCAGATTATTTCTTATCATATCTCTCGTCATTTCCATGGTAACAATTCTATTTTAACATTTTTACTTCATCGTTAATATTAACCGATTATAGAGTAAGTGATATAATGATGGTATGAGACTGAGTTAACTGGAAACTGTGATTGTTATAAATAATTGACTTTACTTTTATTACAAATTTTACAAGTATTTAATTTCACCAATACAAAATAAAATATAAAAGTACAAAGGAATCTACAGGACTGTAGTGAGAGCAGAGCAATGAGGTAGATGGCTAGGGGATGCATTCTTATAGGGTTGGAAAGTAAGAGTTATAACTTATCAAATTCAAAATGACTGTCTCCTTTCCACATATTGGATATTCTTGCAATTTTGAAATATCAACTGTTGAGCTTTCAGTTTATGCTGTATTGGATATGATTGAAGAGGAAAACATTGGTCCTGCCATGAAACTAACTAGTGTACCCAAGGATGATGGCAATTAACAAGATTTCATGAAAGTATTCCAAGTTTCAAACACTTCTTACATTTCATTAATGTGTAAGCAGAAAAAATAATAAAAATTCCCAAAGGAATATTGTGAAAAATCTCATAATCTCTTCATTTTAAAATTGCAAGCTTCCAACAATATGCTGCATAGTAAGTCAAATCAATCATCTCTGGAATCCTACAAACTTATGCTACAATAACAGGCAACTACTTCCACAGATAAAATAATTCTACAACTAGACTTAAGGTAATAAATATAACAATTCAGGATCATACTGCAGTATTAAATTATACAAGGTAAAAAAACTCCTTCCAGTAATATACCAATATTTTTTGTTAGGTGATCATATAATTTTCACTTTATCAACATATGTATGTATGTCTAACTGAAAAAGGGTTTCAAATGTATAACTTTGGAAGTGTCCAAAAAATCAAATAAGTCAAATGATAAAATTTAAATTTTTGATATTAGCAATGTTCATGTATCGTAGTATGTAATATTCTTTCCTTCTACAATCGGACATATCAAATCCGGATAAATCAAATAATGAAAACAAATCAAAGGAAGTCAATTAGTTTTCAATATTTGATTAAATGAAAATAAAAATTTAGGATTTTCGAAGATGAACGATGAGTATCAGTTACAGTACTGTAAGCAGTGCCAAGGAAATATCAACGGTAGTTTTTCATTCAATATTATTATTTTCTTTTAAAAATTAATACCGAATATTGGATGTCATAATTCTCGCAATATGTTACAATGATTTAAGAATTATATTAATCGCAGCAGTAGTTTCCCCACCCACCCTCCCCTCTTGCTCTACCCCTATCCGTTGTCTGAGCATAAAAAGGTTTGCAGGCTACCAATTCGTCCTTTCTTCTATTGATTCCAGAAGGCTACGGAACAACCCTGCCCGAAGATACCTCGCTGCCGTGCAAAGAACTTCGCCAGGAATTCAAGATCTTATCGCAGGCAGTCTCTTCTCTTCGTGAGTCTCATTAAGATATCCGTGTTAAATGTTTTAATTCCTCGTTAACTTAGGTGCGCGTTAGGTGTGCCTTAATTTATTCTTACGGTGGTTTGATTAGTTTCCAATATCTTCTCGGGAATTTGTTAAAGTGAAGTAAATGAGTGAACCGCGAGGCGTATATATCAGTTAAAGTTTAATTTCGTTAGAGTGCACAATATCGCTGGGATTTTATTTAAGCTATACCATGCCGTAACAGGTTGAATTTGTTGAGAGAACGTTGCTGTTTCATTTTAAAGATCATTTTCAAAGGCAACAGTTTTTGTCAATTTGGATCATTCTGATTGCGACGTTTCTCGCTTACCAGTTTAATGTCCCTCAGTTTCTAAATTGGATCCATTTGTTCCGTACGACATGCCATCGCGTGTGAGCTGCTCTGTTAAATGGAATATGCGTTTGACCAGCTAAGCTGATCCTTAATGGGTTAAAAAATTTGTCACTAATCCGAAAACTTATAATGCTCGGATTTCATTATAAAATTTTAACTTTTTTTTTCATTTAAATTTTCTCATACCTTCTACTTTGATGAATAGACGTTTGATACAGCAACCGAGCCAGATTTCAGCATATGCGGTACATTTGTCTGAATTCTCTACTTTACTGCAGCTGGTGAATTTGAATTCAATTAAGAATTAAATATGGGGTTCGCATTTGAGCATTGAGGAACTATCCTACATTGGAATAGTTTCTCATTCTTATCCTAAATTTTCTCCGCTTTATGTCCGTAAAGCATGTCGGTTGTGAGAGTCTACCCTGAAATTTGGAGTTTTGGAGAAGACCTTTTTAAAATGCAACCAGATTGGTTAAATTGTTTTTTTCTGATTGCAAGGTTCCTCTCTTTCCAGTTTAATGGCCTTCAATGTTAAAGGTTGGTATGCCTTTGCGAATGAGCTGTTCTGTTCAATGTCATATGCTTTCGACCAGCTAAGCTGGTTCTTAGAAGGATAGGAATTTTCGGTTTGACTTATTTTTAATTAAAAAATTCTTGTACTCGGATTACATCAGTAAGGCTAGTTTTTCTCAGATATCTTCTACCTTGATGCATCGAAGTTTCATAAAATTAACAACCGGGATTGATTTTGGCATCAGTTTGAGTAATGGGATTTCGGGAACGATAACTCTATATTGACATAGCTAATTTTCTTGATCATAAATTCTCTCCGGCTTAAGCGTTTACTAAAATCGAATTTGTTACGTAAGCCTATCCAAATGTACCTCTAAAAACTAACGTGTAGCAAAGCAACTTTTGGCATTGGACTTCGGTTGGCGGGTTTGCAATAACCTCGTGGGTCAAAAGCATACGAATGGATGAAACAGATTTTCTTGACTCCTTAGCTCTTTTACCTAGTTTTCTGTTTGCGGGTTTTATTAATGCCGAGATATTGTGAACGCTTTGACTTCGCGCTGTTGTAATGTAAAAAAGGGAAGAGTGGAAGGGATTTCCGTATTGAGGTGACTTGAGCCACGCTAACGGAAGGATCCAGAAACCGTATGAGTATCATAATTAGTGCATTTAAGTTCAATAATGTATTTTAGCGACGCAATGACTGCATGTAACTTCGTTTGTAACTTAAAAGATTATTGATTAGCTATTTTCCGTACAGATAATCGATATTTAACTCGGAAAAGGCGAAAAATAGATGGTTAAGTCAAATTTGGACATCTTTTCTGTGAGAGAATTTACTGTAAATTTAGGTTGAATGTTTAGACGCTCCATGATCCTCCATGAAATGTTGCGCCGTGCAGAGATTCCCTTGCATGCGTTGTCTGAAACAGACAGATGATGAAGACCATACAGAAAAATACCTACGCAAGGACGGTTATTGGGATTCTTGCCATGCTTTGGTGCATACATTCATGCAAATTTTTGCATTACGGGTTAATTTACTCATGTTTGATGTCGAATTTTATTACAATGAGCACAGGTATATTATGGAATTTTAAATGTCATAATATTATTCCTGTCAGAATTTCTAAAGTCGAGATAAAAACGCACAACTCTAGTACTCCAAAAAATGTTAGCTTAGGCTAATTTGCGATAATTGTGATATTTTCTTAGATTGATGAAATTCAAATTTATAAACTAATTTGCGTTATTATAGTAATTTTGGCAAATATTTTGCACTATTTCAGATGAACCATTAAATGCTCCAAATTTTTAGACCTGTTACAAACTTAAGTATATAATCACGTTATAGAGAATTGATTTGAGCAAATTTTCAACTAATCTTGCTGTTACAGATTTCAGTAAGCTTTTTCTTGACATCTACTTTAAGATACATAGTATCCATTTTCAGATGAAATTATAATTTTCATATCAAGGCTTTTGTCAAATATTATCCTGTAAATATGAGACTTTTAATGTCTAAAACTTCCACTGCAGGTTTAACTGCAGTAAAACGTACTCTGATGGCTGTATGGAGGAACTGCAGCAAAGACACCAGGAAAATATTTTTGATGTGCTTTATTGAAAAATATCTTGCAATGTACATTTTATTACAGAGAGCAATAAAGAAATTCAGAAAGGACCTTTTCAAGTTTCATTGTGAATATGTCCAACTCCTCACCCGCCAAAATTTTCGATACAGAAGGGGACGTCAAACCTGGGCCTATCTCGGGCCTCAAAAGAGCAATTGTTTTTCCTGCAGCTGTGGCAGCCATATTTGTCTTCTGCACTTATATTCTCAGAGATCTGGGTCTTTTCAATGTCTATGTCCAGAATAATTCGAAGTGAGAATTATTCTAAACATAGCCATTGAAAAGACAGATCACTGAGAATAAAAGTGCAGAAGACAAAACATTGATCTGAAAAAATAAAATTATGAAACATGAGAAAAGACATTATTTTTTATAACAGACTGAATGACCTTGGGGACTTAGTACAATTAGAGCATTAAAGGGTTAAAGTAGAATTTCTAGAATGTTCTAGAACTGGCAACAAAGGGTTGAAGCAAATTTTCTGGTAATTTTAGAATGTTCTGGAAACTTCACAATTTCTATTAGTAAAATCAATTCAAACTGAAAGTTGAGAAATCATGGAAACAAAATAATACTATGAAAATTAAAATTCAAGAATAATTACATGAAACAATTGAAATACGACAATAACAAGAAAATTACTGAGCAACAGTAAAATAATAGTTATAAATTTCAAAGGATATCAAGAGTTATGCATTACGTGAATATGAAAAAATATTATAATGAGATTTGATTTGCAATTGACCATAGCACTTCAAGGCGACAAAGTTCTAAAACATATGGTAAAGCATGAAGTAAAGCATACCAAAGTTAAATATCACCAAGCCACAAAAACAATATATCAGGAACAACTTATCACTCAAATTTTCAATCAAGATAACTAGAAAGAGATGTTTCTGAAAGAGGAGCGTGAAAGAATTTTGAAACTGCAATATTCAAATTGCAAGGAGCACTGGATTCAACAAACATTCCGAACAAACTGAACTAAGAAATAAAAAGGACTTGAAAACTTTGCAACCAGTTGTAAGAAAAATAACCAAAGAAAGGCGCAGTAAAACCTCACTTAAATGAAAGGAGTTTCTATTATAATGAATATGCCAAATAAATGTTCTCCCAGAACTGAACCCTTCCCATAGTAAAAAATTTAGCCTTCAAAAGGCATTGAAGTATTCACATGTATGGAAAACTTACTACATGGTTTGAAAAACTTACAAGGAAAGTTGTCCTAAAAAATTGTTTGACCAAAAAATTAGAAGATTTTACAATCTCAGAGATTAATCTATAGGGAATAACAAACTGCCTGCTAAAAAAGAATTAGATCTTGAATCTAATAAAAGTTAAGAAGTCAAGGAATTAATTAATATCCAAAGCATAGGTTGATTTCCTATATAACAGTGTTTTATTCCCTGTGGGGGCTCACATGCAAAATAACCTTAGCTGTTAAAGCAATTTTAAAATTACTACTACTTAAATGCTAATCCTTTATATAATTACTGAAGGCTTTGAATAAAACATTTTCAAATATTTATCATCTAGTCATACAATATGAGCTAATGCTTAAGTGTGCACCTTAAGTGCATACAAATTATTGTAAATCTAAAGGGGGAATTAAGGAATGTCTGAATTAGTATTATCAAGAGCTTATCATTAAGGCTTTCCTTATCAAGGAGTTCATCAAATAGAGATTTCACTACATTAAATACACATTATCTAAGAAAAACACATTAAAACTTGGAAGAACTTCCTTCTACCTAAGAAAAATACTCTGAATATTATAATACCTTTGATTCTTATCACCCCATATTTCCATATAAACCTTTTTTTGAACCATTATATAGACAATCCATTTAATTGAAATTCTACTTTAATTGCAAGTTACTTTAAGTTGCTGTACTGCTGTTCATTCATCTCATAATCTGGCTTGATCTATCAGAATGTAATATCATTGAATACTCTGAAAGACTGGATTGAATGATTGGATTGATTCAAGAAATTAATAACACTCTAGTGAGAACAAGACATAGTTACAGAAGAATTATATATGAAATTAATTACATGGTAATATTATTAACCCCTTAACTGGGGTAAGCGTCTATAGACGAGTCTCCATGTCACTTGCCGGGCGGGGAGCGCGTCTATAGACGCGCTTTTCGAAATAATCCCTCTCTCGCTGGGGAAAGCGTTTTCAGATGCCAAATCCTAATCCTAGTCTTCTTGTTGGTCCTGCCATCTTATGAGATTCTTTTTTACTTTGTGTTTCTTTCAGTTCTTATTAGAATCGTCTTCATACATAGGACGGTCTTCCCCAAAATTTCGACCTTTCCGGGTAATACCACCCAAAGCTACCATTTTATTCTTTACTGTCATCCTCAAATTTTTCTGGAGGAGTGCAAGCTTTTAATCTTTGTGAGGCAAAGTCAGGATATTAATGGAACATTATCATATTTACTAGAAAGGATACTGATTTAAAAAATGTAAAAGAAGGTGTTGATTTGAAAACTTTGACAAACCTACAAAAGTAGTGCTAAATTTATCAGAAAAGCTTCTGAATAAAGGGTATTTGATAGGCTTAGATAATTATTATAGCAGCCCTGAAATTTTTGATTTACTTACTATACTATAAACGGATGCTGTTGGAACTTTCTGTTGAAATCACAAGGAGATTCCAAAAGATGTAATGAATACAAAATTGCAAAATGGGGAAGTTGCTGCTGCATTCCGAAAAAAGTTGATGGTGTTGAAAATGAGAGACAGAAGTGATGTTTATATGCTTAGCGGTATTCGTGATGCAGAAAAGAAGTCAATAATAGAAAGAATGGGTGGTATGAAGATGAAGTCAGAGGTTTGCATTTATTATAATGATGCAATGAGTGGCTGTGTGCTGCTCCTTGCTTCCGGGTATACCATGCAGAAAAGGACTTCTGACATTCAGTGCAACCAGTGCGTAGTGTAAATTTTTTATGGTGCAAATGTACTGTAAATTGTGTACAGTGTAAATATATACACCTTGATGTAGGAGATCTTGCAGAAAAATAATTATCTGATGAGTACTGCATTTACTTTCAGCATTCATTTGCATACAATAGTGTGCGAGATATTTTTACAAAGGATTTCAAAGCAGTAGTTCAAGCAGTCATAATAATTGTTTATGGTAAAACTATGGCATGAAATTAAGAGCAACTCAAACTCGATGTGTGAAATGTAACTTTCACTCATTGAAAAATTTTTGGGCATACGCTGCCAAGGCTACCAAGAGTTTGCCTGCTCTGGGCCAATAGTGTGCCACCCACATACCTTCGATGGAGTTCCAAACACTTGAATGTCCCGTAAGTGTCATAAAACCTGTAGAAGGGCACAAGGCTAGAGAGCCTTGAAAGGACTCTTATCCCCCAATGCACTAAGATCACCATTATACAAACGTTCGAGATCAGTTATCTTAGCTCCCTTGAAACAAAATCTTTACATTTTGATCTGAGATCCAACAATGTATATTATAAACAAATTACCTCAGAGAGAAGAAGAATGGCATGAAATATAGCAGCCTAGCCTAGTGTAAGCGCTAAATGTTTAGTTTTTTGTATTTAATAGTGGGAAGAATAATGGAAGTAAGCTCGACTCATAATTTGCATGTGCCCCTTGAAGATATGCAACCAAGCAATTGTTTAATTCTTTGTTCTTCTGGAAATTTGCATTTTTAAATTATAAAATTTATCAGAAAGGACATAAACTGAATAAAAGATAATAAAAAAANTTATTCTGTTCGAAACATGTATCTTGGAGCAGATGTAGCTCCGTACTTTTTCCTACTCATCTCTACGAATTCTTCATGTCTTCCCTTTGTTCCTCAGGAAAACGCCACAGCAATCTGTAATAAAAAATATAGATCTTAAATACATTGGTGCTGATATTACCTTGCAATTTCCTACTATTAGAAAGATTCAAATGTTCAATAAAATCTATGATATTTGACCGGAGTTCGTGGATAGTCATTATGAAAGAATTAAGATATCACGAACCGGTCGTAACATTAAACACCTTGTGGATACTACAATGGTTTCTTTTTTCAGCACTACAGACATTATTAACGATAATAAAAGTGAAACGTAAGTAAAAAAAATGTTTACACACACACCAGATATAGCATTAATTTTATTCGGGGTTATCCCTGGCTTTCCTGGTACTTCTTCACGAGGATATACTTTGCCAAACATGGATCTCTCCTTAGTATTTCGTACCCAGATATCGCCACTGATAAATTCGTCACGTTCACGGAATTCGAGGTGAATTACAGCTACTCATTTTTCATCTTCAACTGTATTCCACGAAGGCATTCATCCTAGTGAACTAGAAAAGGGTATCACTCCATGAATAGTAAATACCACATTTTATGTACGTATTTCAGACACACAAAAAAGGCTTTAACCCTTAATAACTTCAATTTCAAATACATTCACACTTGAGCTCATGAAGCCCATGTAAGATTGCTTCAATTTTTCTTGTAACTTCACCTGAAAGCTAGGAGGTGCATAGGCCAGGAAGTATTTCTCTGGCTTCAAAGAATAAAAGAAAGAATAGCTGAAACCAACGAGGAACCCGGTAAGCGCATATTAACAATGACAGCAATTGTGGAGAAAAGCAACGTCAACACGATTTACAAAGCAATATTTGTTTTTCAAAGCATTTGTTTTAGGCCTCCAAAAGATAAGTGGGAATTTATAAACTATATCTACTCCTGACGGAAGTGCTTCCGTTCGCTGACCTTAACTTTTCACGAGTTGATCGTTGTGCAAGACGATTCCAGCTGATACAATAAGAATTCTGGGTGAATTCTCAACTCTTGAAGTGTTGCATAAAAGTCAGGAGCTGAGGGAACTACTTCCATGACTCTGCAATCAAATACGAAGCAGACCCATCATGGATTTAACTCGTTTTATCTAGATTTGACTGTCTTTTCCCCTGGATTATAGCTGTTCTGATTTTCAGTACTATCTCATTTCCCTAGCATCAAAATTAAAACAATTGACTTTCTAAGAACTTTAGCATTTAGACATTCTCGGAATAACAAGTGATTTTAGACTTATCAGCTTTATGATCGACATAATCATTACCTTTACACAATTAACTAAACCTGGCTGGCTTAATCAACTAAAGACGTCAAAACTTGCTTTTTGAAGCTCAATAATCGACAATCTCCAACGCGATGGTGTTCAAAATTACACACAATCATTAAATCTCCGTAAATTTGCAACACGAAGTACAAAATCAATAAAGTTTCACGTTGTTCTTCGACATTATTTAATATCACACGCTTCACAAGCAATATTACAGTAATCTAAGGGCAACATGGTAAATCGGGTACTTCGCTAATCCACCAAACCTTATGCTCGAAGGCCTCCCAGGCAAGGAAAATACTTAACTGATAAAAAACGCCAAACATATTCAATAGCTAATTCTCGATAGGCCACGAATATTTCCAGATGTCTTTTCTTCCTCCTGACGCCAAGTTTGAATATCAATTATACTAGTTATCTACGATAATACTAAAAATTCATTACTAATATAGACTAGAATTGCTAAGCTAGAAAACTGTAATTCACTGCTAGAAAACTGCAATTCACTGTCCCGGACATTTTCACCTCTATCAGTTTAACACCCCCTAGCCGGATGTGAGAAAGTGGAAACTTTCACGAGAGCCTCATTCTTCACATACGGTCCTCTGTAAGTAAAACAACCTTTCGTTAAAACGCTACAAGGGAGATGTCCTCTATAATATGTCCTCAT
>KZ308814.1:331359-342138 GCA_000376725.2 Ladona fulva
AATGCGACGCATTGGTCGAGAAACCATGCGTCTCGGCATACGGACGTTTCGATCTATGATCCGCAGAAAGAGAAACCCTACGCAATTTCCACGACTTTCCGATTCATGATAAAGAAATTCACTAAGAGTTACGACGCTATCCATGGGAAGCGTGGAGAATGAGTGGTCTAACGAAATCACTAATAGTCAGCCCATGCTCTAAATGAAGCTAACGATTGTGTGTAGGTGTGTGGTACAGACCGGCTCTCAATACAAGTTATTTACAAATTTGAGAATTAACATTTTTCTGTAACTAGTCCTTGTAGAGTCCTTTCATTTGTCACAAAGCGTATGTGTTCAATTAGATATTGTGTTATCCGCGCGTTAGGTTGGGCGACCATAATAGAAGAAAAGCAATGTTAATTAAAGTCAGCACACGTTTAGTAACAGGCAAATTTACTTTTCCGGTACGAAAATTTGCCGCACGGAACTTCACACTTCAGCGCTACGGATAGCAATCTATCACTAATGGTATTACTCGCTTGTACGCTGTTGCACTATGAGTCTGTGGTTGCACACATACACATAACTTACTTAGCCACTCTTGAAGGAATTCTACAAATAGGTATACAGGACATACACGCTGAAATGCTAGCATTAAAATGTAACTGGTTGTAAAAGCTTACCGATGGTTACGAATAATAGCGATATAATATAATATATTAATATTAATAACAATCAATTTTAATGATCAGAGTGAAATCTTTGCAAACTTCAAAGTAAATGGCAGTTCTCTTACTTCACAGCACATATTTAACTAAGAGGAAATAGGAGAAATGGACATGTATATACAAGAGATATCCCTTCCTATGAAGTTTTCTGAAACCTTCAGTAGTGGAATATAAAACAAAACGATGCAATCATTTGTTAGGCTGATAGGAAAGAAATCCTCGAATATCCACCAGAAACGAAATCCGCTCCACGGAGCACCGCCGTCCATGACTTCATCCGTATTTATTCTCCATACATATTTCAGTTAAAAATTTATTTTAGAAAACCTGTGTCATGACGGATGATAAGTGAAAAATTTGACCGTCCTGTATTTTAAGACGTAGGAACATCCCACGGCTAGTGAGTCTTAATTTCCATCATGTTCTCATCATTTCTATTGAAAATACCTAGTCATTATATTAAATTTCTGTCCTATAAAATCTATGGTGGCTTCATATATCTTGGAGCCCAATCCGCCACGCAATTGACTTAAAGGAGTAGCGACTTCTTGGTCTCAACTGAGCAGTTTTCATTCAACCTCCTTAAGATTTACACTTTTTATAGTAGAGAAACAAAAATGTATTTCTTCAAAGATCAAATTGAATCAATTCAAATCATCTGCGAATGATTGCAGTAGTTCAAAGGTTAATTTTAAAAAAAATTGACTACCAGATAGGATTTTAGAGTTAACCTTTTTGTCGTGGCTTTCTTGCTTCCTAGATGACAGTTTAATGGAAACGAATAACGTACATTTTCATTTTTAGTATGGGACCTGACATGATGTAGGCGGACGAAGTATGTCTTACGCCGACATTTTTGTGAGAATAATGGAAGTATTAATTATCACTTCATTGGATATTTTCGGTTTAGTTGGAGAAAATGTGGGAATAAGGCGGACCGCCTTCCATCATCGAGAGCCTGCATGGAAGAAATTTGCAACATTGTAATTTGTACATAGGGTGGAAAATCAAAATACTACAGTTCAAAGAAATTCTTGATTTTATTCCGGCTTCTTTGGTACGGATGCTGATAGCTCTCTGGTTTTGGAATCAAGAATTTTTAACATCAAGATTTGCTTCAAATAACTTTCTTCCCGTTGTTATTATTGATTAGACAGACAANCAAAAGCCCTTAAAATTACTAAGGCGAGATTCAAGAGCAGCAAGAGGGTAACTTGACGGTCATACTCTGCAAATGGAGTGAATAAAATTTTGTAGTTTTACTTAAATCCAAGTAGTGAACCAGTTTAACTACAATCACTCATTTCAGCTAATAAATACCTAGGAAATGAAAGTGTTAAATAGCGATTAGTAATCACTTCACTACTAAGTAAATACTTGATTAGAATAAGAGACCAGAGAAAGAGTTCGGTATGGCAATAATCATATGCCTTTTCGTTTTTCAATACCGTTTATAGACTGTCGCACTGGTAGAAAGGATATAAAAACAAGGAAGGAATAATATGGACAGGGATGAATTTTATTTAGGTAATACATACGTACGGAAGTATCAGGGATGCATGCATTATGGAGAGGAAAGTAGTAACGGTAAGAAGAGATTTTAGATTGACTTTGACTTTTATTAATACATAACGACATTATTGAAGAATGCAAAGAACTTCGTCGGTAAAATTGATTAAAAAGTTGATACGATCTTTTCCCAGAATTTAAAACAGATATAATAATATGGTTTGCGGGTAGTTCAATATTTGCGGTAGCGGGTGGGGAGAGGATGTATGGTAAAGGTTTGGTGAAGGTGGAATAGTGAGAAGGGCGGGAGGATTTGACTTTGAAGGGTAAGAGGAAGGAGTAGGTAAACGGGTAAAGGACTGCGGTGTTAGGAGGTCAGAAGTTGAGTTGTGGTTAGGGTATGCTGCTGATTTGCTTTTTTTAATATTTGGATGATGGTCTTTCTCAATTCTTTTATATGAGGGTATTTGACATCAATCCAACCTATTCCAATTTTATGTGCAAGTAATGAAGTTCAATAATGCGT
Organism: Ladona fulva; assembly: GCA_000376725.2. Taxonomy (NCBI): domain Eukaryota; kingdom Metazoa; phylum Arthropoda; class Insecta; order Odonata; family Libellulidae; genus Ladona; species Ladona fulva. The sequence continues at coordinate 334,105 of KZ308814.1, forward strand.
AGTTTCATAACCTTTTTCGACCATCAATCCAAGTTATATTTCCATGTGCATGCTTTGTAATTTATACGCGTTAAAAACATTCAAAGCGTCAAATGTGACAATTTTCAGAGAAAAAGTACAGGATTTCTTGGAGAAACATTCTCCTTCACTACCATGTCCCGTTAATGATGGAAAGAACGAATAATAATATTCACCCGAAATACCATTGTCATTGGTTTATTCCTCTCACTCGTCGGTGATGAGGACAGCCCTCAATATATCGTCATGATCCGTTCTTGCATGAATGCTGCTGACATGAAAATCNTTGTATAAGTTGAAAATATAAAGAAGTACACGATTAAAATATCTAGCCATGACTGAGTTTAAATAGCAAGAAATTGATCAGTGTACTTTGATTTGGGAGTGCAAACAGCAGTACCGGAAATTTAATTTACAAAATAGAAGAATAGTAGAACTATCTTTCCTCTGAGTGGCAGCTGCTCAACCTATGTTCTAAAACACAATAGAAATCTAACGTAAGTTGAAAAAAAGATACTGCTGAGAGAAAATTACTAATTCAACATATCATGAGATATGGTCAGCGGAGTATAAAACTTATATAGGAAATATTAAAAATTATGTATTCATAATTGTTTTCAACCCAGCAGTCATGAGAGTTAGCAGTTGTATGAACTCATATTGGCAATGCACCCAAGGTTTCAGTATAGCACCCTTATTTTCAATTCCGAACTCACTAAGTGATTCTATTTATTGTAAATAATTCGTACTAAATATGGTTATTTCACTTGTCGTAAGCTTACCTAATGTTGGGAATTACAGGATAAGTGAAAATTCTGAGCAATTTACAATTAGTAATCTTTAAAGATAACAGCACCGAATGCAAGGGACGAGTATCCTAACATTTCCTCACATCAAATGTGATTTTCATTACCCAAGTCCAATAAACCACAGGGAAGATTATGATGTAGATTAGGACATGTGAAAAGAAGTTATAGCCCACTTAACCAATCATATGAAACCATTATTTTAAGAAATAACGCAGAAGCATATCAGTGACTGCAAACTGAGTGAGACAGAAAAGGAGGATATTGTAAAGGTTCAAATATAAAGGGCCCATGGTGAGGGTCTTAATAGATGGGATTGTGTATCTTCGATGAAAACATCACCTTGATAGATTGTTAGTCCCATCAATAATTAATTCTTGAAGATAAAATCTACAACTTTCCAAAATTAAAAGATGCTAAGAAAATATAAGTATTCATACAGGTGGTTACAATCCACAGAGTGCATTAATGCATCAATCAGAGAAATTGTTTTATATGAATGACTGGATTTATACTGCTATTCATATTTTACAGACCTCCAACATACCTTTACATTATATTCATAGTTAGGACTCATTTTAATTGTGTATATCTACTAAGATCTTGAGTGGAAATTCTAATGGGAGGAAAAATGAATTACATTAATCTCTGCTAAATTAAATTCAGCAACAATTCTTTGTAGATATATGGGGTGTTTATATCAACATATTTGCATATCCCGGTTGAAAGAACAGTTAGAACGAGTAAATTTGGACTATCTTGTTTTACCCCGTTTTAGATCGTAATCAAATTCGATTAAACGCGGTTATGGCCAACCTAACCTGTAACTAGTTCATACGACCTAAATCACACTATCTTGTATTACCTCGTCCCTGACGGATAAGTCTCATATAACTCGTAATATATTGTTCCAGCTCACACCGTTTAGGTCTGGCAATAGCTATTTCGATTTGTTCCATCTCGTTTTATATTGCATTAGCTCGCGCCGGTTTCAGCTCGTATATTATTTCACCACACATCAACAGTGATAACCTTGTAGAGAATTTCAGTGTGTTCAGGCTGGCTAAGGAGCGCAAAGAAGGATATTTGAGTATAATTAAACATGATATAAGTTTTTTAGTTTTTTATTCTGTTCAAAACATGTATCTTGGAGCAGGTGTAGACCCGAACTTTTACCTACTCATCTCTACGAATTCTTCATGTCTTATCTTTGTTCCTCAGGAAAACGCCACAGCAATATGTAGTGAAAAATATAGATCGTAAATGCAATGGTGCTGATATTACCTTGTAATTTCCTACTATTAGAAAGATTCAAATGTTCAATAAAATATATGATATTTGTCCGGAATTCGTGGATAGTCATTATGAAAGAATTAAGATATCACGAGCCGGTCGTAACATTAAACACCTTGTGGATATTACAATGGTTTCTTTTTTCAGAACTACAGACATTATTAAGGATAATAAATGTCCAACGTAGGTCAAAGAAAATGTTTGCACATACACCAGATATAGCATTAATTTTATTCGGGGTTATCCCTGGCTTTCCCGGTCCTTCTCGAGGATATACTTTGCCAAACATAGATCCCTCCTTAGTATTTCGTACCCAGATATCGCCGCTGAATTATTCGACACGTTCACGGAATTCGAGGTGAATTACAGCTACTCATTTTCCATCTTCATAGGTATTCCACGAAGGCATTCATCCATTTCAGACGCACAAAAAAGGCTGTAACCCTTAATAACTTCAATTTCAAATACCTTCACACTAGATCTCATGAAGCTCATGTAGTAAGATTGCTTCAGTTTTTTCTTCTAACTTCACCTGGAAGCCAGGAAGTGCATCGGCCAGGAAGTATTTCTCTAGCTTCAAAGAATGCAAGAGCGAGTAGCTGAAAACAACGAAGAACCCGGTAAGCGCATATTAACAATGAAAACAATTGTGGATAAAAGCAAAGTTAATACGATTTACTAAGCAAAATTTGTTTTAGGCCTCCAAAAGATGGGTGGGAATTTACCGAATGTATCTGCTGCTGACGGAAGTGCTTCCGTTCATTGACCTTACCTTTCCACGAGATGATCGTTGTGTAAGACGATTCCAGCTGTTACAGTTAGAATTCTGTGTATGGAACTCTTGAAGTGCTGCATAAAAGTAAGGAGCTGAAGGAACTACTTCCACGACTCTGCAATCTAATACGAGGAAGACCCATGATGGATGGATTTCGTTTTATCTCGATTTGACTGTCTTTTTTCCATGATTATAGCATTTAGCAAAAATCTAGCAGTTTTGACTAATGAAGTAGTCGTCTCACTGTGGCAGCATCACAACATGTTTAAGGAATATTGAATATATCATAAGTGACATGTTTTTCATGAATATTACCATTAAAATATTCCATAGTTATTTCTCTAGAATCTTTCGGATTAATCTTATTAACTGCAGGTAAAGTATTAAAAAGGTGGTTAAAGGTGTTAGACTTATCTTTGAAATTTGTATTTTATTACAAATGAGCACAAATAGAAATAAAGGAAAACAGTGCACTTCATTCAACTTGTTTGCTGCTTTAAAAACGTGTTTTCAATCAATCTACATCACTACCATATGTAATAAACAGCAATAACAGAGATGCCACAGTTATTGCATAATAAATTCGTACAGTGGCTCAAATACAATGTTCATTCCTATATTCCTCGCGATTCAAGGCAAATTAGGTCTTAGCGAGTTTCTCCATAGAAGGAAATGCTAACATCAATTAGTGGCCCATTGGCCTGCTTCAAGTCTATAACACTGCTTGGTTATTATTGTTTAGCTTGGTTAGCAAGCCATTGAGATTTCCTAAGTCATCAACTTCTCATAAGTTCCTGGAGGAACCCATGTTAGCAGTACTAAAAATCAAGTATTGCTGATAGCTCCAAAGAGCTCTTTGGTTCATTAACACTACCTTGTCTTCGTCAGCTGGTACTTCCTAATTAATAGATATATAATAGTAATCGATATTTCCTAAACTAATACTTAGTTTTTATTTTATATTTACTTTATTTTTATTAATTTCAACTGAGAAGTCGATGATATCTTTGCTATATTGATTTNAAATCACTAATTTAAATAATTGCAATTGCATATTATCAACGTTCTTGTGTTATGTAATTTGTTGTATATTTTAGTTTTTAATTATGATTTCTATTATTCTTTTACTTATTTCCTTCTTACTTTAAATTGCAGTTGTTACTCCCACACCTTACGAAGGCTTCCTCGACCTTCTCTCTCGTTGGTGATTTCCTCCAAGGTCATATTAATTTTTTCTCAAAACAACAGATGGTCCAGAATAGAGCAGCTCATTTAATCTGGGGAGAATTTAAGTTCGACAGAAGAGTTACAGCTATGATAAATTCACTCGGGTAGATTTTCATCAAACCGATGAGACAGGATATGACTTAACCGAGGGAGATTTTATTGCACTAACCCTCTTTACATTTGCTCTGATAACTGTAAACCCGGTCATTCCAGAACCCTTGTAGAGATTGAGGCGAATAGCGAGTTTATTTTTTAATTAGTTTGAAAGAGAGCATCGTAGAGAGAACATCGTGGAGAGAAGGAAGTAGTAGTTTTTCTTTAACACTGAAGTTTTTCTTCTCCGTTAGTTGACAGTTTTCACCGGACTATTCTTAGCAGTGAAAGTAGGTATACTTCATGTACTTCACGTTACGCGAATATAAAAATATTAATTTTTCTTTATATCGATCAATTTACTGATGAATTCACCAATAATTTATAGAGTCGAGTGATTATGGAACAAGAAATTCCATCTACCAGCTTCGCATTGACGGATGATCCGGAATTGGGCACCGAATTGAAGTAGGAATTCGCCAACGCATTTCATTTTTATGCAGAATTACTTCGGAATGACAATCACATTGCTAGAAAAGTAACTTTTCCACTTTCTTACCGTTCCAAATTGATTGGTAAGGAAATGTATGATAGATTTTTAGAAATGTATTTGGTGATGTCCTTCGTTGATGGCGATATACTGATGGAAGAGAATGACTGCGATATTACGGAGGATTTCAACGATCCACCTAATGTAGCCAAGGAAGAGGTCAAAGAGCGAAACAGTCCCGTGAATCTTCCAGTTCTTCCGAGTAGGTATATACCAACTCCAAAGAAAAAGAAGTGCTCCACAGTGTCCTTGGAAACGAAAGTGAGGTTGTTACTCTGGCGAAACTACATCCGAAGTGGTCCTTAAAATTCCTACAACGGAACGGATCAGTAAAATTGTCCAGGAAGGATCTACTACAGCGTTGGGAGAATGACATCGTTAAATGGGGTACTGTGATAGAGAAATATGATAAAATTAATAATTGGGCTTGGGACAGATTCGTGGAAGCCAGAGAGAGTCGAAGATGTGTAACCATTAGAGCCTTACAACAGTGGGCCATGTCTGCCGCAATGCAGTTTTTATCAAAAGAATTTAAATTAACGCTTCGCAATCTTGGGCCAAATGAAAAATTAAAACGGAGGGCTTCAAGCGGCAGTGTTAAAATTTATAAGCAGTCGATTCTTACAGAAGATTTTAATATTAGTCTGGAAACGATCCCAATACCATATTGAAAAAATCTTTGCCGTTTACGTTACGAAAACATGTCTAATCACAATATCTTGATTATCAATTCTCTATCGTTCTGGAAAGCGCTCAAAATAAATGCTCTATAATCCGCACAAAGTATCCTTTACGGAAAAAATTGAGTATTTGGGCCTTCTGGGAATCGAAGCTATAACAGCAACTATCGATGTTTCACTTTTCTTCCGGGTTTCCTGTTGGTACTGATACCACATAAAAGGGCCAAGTCAAAGACACTTGTAGTTAAGGCTGAGACTCCATAACCTACGTGTATTAGTACTACAATAGATACTGGAGTACCTACCTAACGTATATTTTAATAAATGTTGACGGGAAAGGTAAAGAATGTCTGGGAGATAAGAAGATGAAATTAAATAGCNATTATGAAAATAGCATTAAGTCTAATTTTGACTCCGGCAGTACTTCTTGGTCATAATAAATACCATTTACTTTATATTTTATGTCAATGTTAACAAAGAAATCCATATATTAAAAAAACTTAATTTAAAAAATGTCGCTCTTCACGGCCAATTTCCGAAATTCAAACGTTTGTTTTTGTAATTAAGAAAATGGACTTTACTAGTACTTTGACTTAAGCAGTACTCGACGTCAAAATAAATACTATTTCAATTATATTTTCCGGCAATGTTAATAATCATTTTGATACTTTTAAAAATCATAGTTTTTAATATATCGCTTTCCGGAGACAAATGCTTCTCATAAAACGTTTCAATTTCTAATTATGAAAATAGCAGTCTTGTGACTTTTCTCCTTATAGTGCAATGTATTCTCATCTAGATATATAATTGTTAGACCCTCATACTCTATTCAAGTTCCTTTCACAATTGTCCTAATATGCGCAATGTAAAATTAGTATCTTGGAATTGAAAAGGCTTGATAAATACTTTTTTTTTCTACCTCCCGTTTCATTCGTCACAATGATACTTTAACCCTAAATATAACTTCTAAGAAAGTGAGATAATTACCTAAAAAAGTTTAGAAGAAGGAAAAGCCGACTGGTATGGAAATTCTTCCATAACTATCGAAACGTTCGCCAGTAAAATGAGAGTAGATTCATTAAAATACGAAGTGTATGGAATGTGAGGTTGGAAATGTGTTACTGTCGCAAATGCCGAGGCACGCCAAGTTAGAGGCCAGCTGTATATATTAGTGGATGCAAGTGCGGGAGACGATTGCCACCTTGGATGGCTTTGTAGAGTATGCGATTTGCCTAGGATAGCCCTCTCACGAGGATCGTATTGTAAGAATGTTCTACGATAACTATTCCTCGGCTGCATTTATCATCACCAAAAGGCATAAAAGGACAATCAGAAGCGAGTTTATTAAGAAATTGTTTTAAAACCCCGTGAAGTCGTGTTTTTTAAAATTCGTCTTTGATTCTGTCTTTGAATCTACTTAATAATCCGGTCGAAGCTAAGCAATCGGAAATAGTTTTCACCTGTAAGCACCGCCTAAAGTTTTCCAAGAGTGAAAATTCCCACACAAAACAATTTACAGCCTTATTTTCATTGAAAAACTATAAATTGATACACAAGTGGCAATTCCCCCCCTTGAAAAGTTTCTAGATCTGAAGGTCTCTCTGGTGGAAGGCAAGGTAAGCAAATAATCGACAGGCTCATGACTTGGGGCTTTCTGATTATGTTTTCTCTTTATTCAAATAGTACCTAAAGACGAATGTTGGCTGCCGTAATTTAAAATTGCACAGCGCCTAATTAACTAGTGCTCTTTTAAATAGGACCCCTGATTATAATAACCAGAGAATACGAAACAAAGAAAGAAGATCGACATATCTTGAAAGAGGAATTTTACCTTCTGATATCTCGATTTCTGCATTGCCAATCACACACATCTAACAATAAATTTTTCACGCACTTTAATTGACTACTTCTCTTACCATAACACTCACACAACACTGGCCAAACTGAAGCATTTCTGCTTTATTTTGCCTCCTCCTGGGTACCACGAGCGACGACGGTCTTGCTAGGGCGTCCTTGACAAAGCTCTTTCCGGCTGCGATGAGTCCAACCCTTTGTATCCTCCAGTCGAATTGAACCGTACTAGTAGTAGTAGAATTTGTTTCGAGGTGCGTCGACTGCATAGGTCATTTTGCACCATTTAAAGATTCATTTTTAAGCTGCCTGTGACCTAATAAGGGTCTTTTCCTTTATTTACAAATACTATGCTCTAATAAAAATTTAAAATTATTTTAATGGCTAAAATAGAAAATAAGTTAAATAAATAAGTAAAAAGATAAAAAATTAAAAGGATTTTTGTCCATTGCTAAATGTATAAAATCTAAAACCAGTTCAATGAACAAACTAGAGTTTTCTAAAGAGTCCAGTTTCCCTAAGGAAACGCAATACTCTAGTAACTGACTCGTTATCATCTCCGAGTACGGCGGCTAAGTTGCCTGTAATTCCTAAGGAGGTGCGAATTCTGCTGTATCTGTTACACACCAGCAGGAGGTGTCTGATGCTGAGGGTGCAGTTGCATTCGTCACATCTGGGAGGGATTTTTTCCTCTGAGAAGAGATAAGAGTGGGTAATGGCACTGTGGCCAATCCTTAGTCG
>KZ308814.1:349760-380120 GCA_000376725.2 Ladona fulva
CAAATGAGTATTTCACTACATCGGTTTTCTGTTCCCGTTCCTTTATTTTTAATGAATGATCGCCACGTCCTCTATAGTTAGGAGTATCAAACCTCGCTCGTAATTCCTCCCAACCATCTTTACAGTTCCACGCATTATATACACACGCTAATCTAAATGTCCTCCTTCTCGATGATAATGATTCCCATCCTAACTCATCTAACATTTTACCGACACTCTCATCCTTCTTATGCTTTCCGCTAACGTATCTAGCCGCCTTCCTTTGTACGCTTTCCTTCCTTTGTACACCTTTATGGATATGTATCACCTAATATACCAAAATATCAATCAGCCTGTTACGTAACTTATTCAACAGTGCAAGACAGGCCAAAAGGTCTAAGGGTCATCAACGAAGCCGAGCCCGAGCATTATCAGCATGGGCATTAAAATCGGTTCCTGCTTTACCAGTTATTACTGTACATATATTCCTTTTATTTCCAAAGAAATCTATAAGTATTTTATAGTCAGCTTCCGTGAATCCATTTCTTATTTTTTCTTCTATCTATGAGCAGATTCTGTTATAGTATGTTTCTCTTGCAATCCTGGCTTTCCTTTTGATGGCATTGCTTAAAATTTTATATTCCTCCATATCTTATTATTATTCATTGGTTATGCCACCAAAATATAATTTCTTGAAGACCTCATCGTAGAGCCAACCTCATTTAAACATGACTTTTTAACGAAATAATAGTCAGTTATCGAAGTTCTTCCCATTTCTGAACAAACCGCCTTTTTCCCGCAATACCTTCGTGTATTTCTACAGAAATTCATCGAAAACTATTTACTACTTCCAAACGAGTTTCAGTGGAGGAGGAGAGCAACTCAAACTATCATATCGATATAAGTATACATTGGCTACATTGGAAGAAAGGAGAAAAGTCACAACGCTAACATTATCTTCATTTCAAAAAACAAATGTTTTGATTGAAGCGATTGTCGCCGAAAGGGGTATATTAAAAATTATGATTTAAAAAAATATAGATTAATTTTTTAACGTTGGCGGATAATAATACAAATTGGCGAGAATCCTTGATGCGTGTATACGAGTTTTTTTCTTTGATATTTCTCCTAATTGAAGTTGCATCTCTCCTCATTGTATTGCATTCCTCACTGATTCCTTTTTTAATTTCGTTTATCACGGCCTCTTTGTTCGACTCCCTGCAGTGTTGGAATGGCGACGAGAGGGAATACCGCTGCTGAAGGAAACAGTGCAAGCATCGACCCTCGGAATTTGGCTGCAATTCGACCAGCGGACATCAGAGGTGGGCTTCGGCGCAGTTAGGAAGGGCCTTGCCAAGGGCGACCCAAGGAAGGCCGTCGTCCCTCGTGCTATAGTGTATAGTATCGTGATAAGGAAGCAATACTTCAGTGTGGTCAGTGTTTTGAGAGTGTGATAGTCAATAAAAAAGTGAAATTAAGTGTGTGTAGTATTCAGTGTTAATAATGTTAAGTGGTTGTGATAGGAAGGCAGGAATCGAGATAAATAGATTCCATTTGGAATTCTTCTTTCAAGGTATGTCGATCTTCTTTCTATGTTTCGTATTCTCTGGTGATTGGAATCATATGTCCTCATTAGAAGCAGCTCTAGCTAATCACACGCAATGCAAAGTTAAATTACGGCAGCCTGGATCCCTTTTTAGGTACTATTAGAATAAAGAGAAAACATACTCAGAGGGCCTCAAGTTCATGACCACCTCGGCGGGTAGCTTGCCCTACTTACCACCTGGAGCTGCGGTCAGATGTAGAAATTTGTCAATGGTATACTTTTTCGATGAAACAGCGCCTGTAAAGCGTTTGGAAAAGAATTTTCATTCTTTGAAGATTTTAGACAGTGCTTTTAGGTTAAAATTATATCCGATTGCCTAATTTCGACCGGATTCCTACATATAATGTACTTCTATACCAAGAAGAAAATTGTGTAAGACAGAATCAGAGATAAATCTAGAAACACTACACACATAAAATGATACTGTGTGACTGGATGGGGATTTAAGACAATTTCGTAATGAACTCATCTCTAATTTTCATTTGTCTAATTGCCTTTTTGTCACGATGAATGCAGCAGAAGAATAGTGATCGTAGAAAATATTTACATTATAATCCTCATGACAGGGATCAAACAGCCTATCCCAGGCCAATTGCTTACTCCAAAAGGTCATCCAGGGGGTCAGCCGTCTCCCCCACCTGAATACACCAATGCATGTAGCCGACCTCTTTCTTAGTGTGCCGCGTAATTTGCGACAATGGCATCTATCGAACACTTCACATTCCAATCCTTCCATATTTTAATAAGTATTTCTCATTTTACTGGCGATCTTTTTCATAGTTATGAAAGTATTTAACCCGCCATCGGTGTTTTCTTCTTCTTTGTAAATCAAATTTATATTGGAAGTATAAACTCTGGGTAGAGTTTGCGCGAAATTCGTGTTGATGTATTGGTGTGTCATTAACGTGATAAGCACTGCTGTAGGTGCGTTTGTCACAAGATCTCGTTAATCAAGGTAATTTCAATGCTTTTGAGCAAGGAAGCATTGCGCGATCCATCACATTTATTCCATTTCTTTAAAGAATGGATCGATAAGTCATAAAGTGATTTCAGAACTGACGAGTGTGATAACAGATTTATTTCATCTCGTTAATCAAATCGTAGTCAACTAAAGCAAAGGCGATTCATCATCGTTTTTTCTTCTGCTGATTAATCCTATGGAATCTTCCGATCGGTTGTTTTCTTCGCGCATTTAAAAATACTAATGGGCGTGCCCGTTAAAATTCAACGGAAAATACAGGAATAAAGTATGAAAAACGTTAATTTGACGTACAAAATNGCAATTACAGCCGAAAAGGGGTCAAAAATATACCTGGAAGCTATCCTTCTCCTTGAAGAATAAGCTTGTACCATCGTCGTCTATACACGAAAGTAGGTCGTTAGCGTAGGAAAACCTCCGTCGTGTATAGACGACAGTAGGTCTTTAGCGTAGGAAATCGTCTGTCGTGTATACACGACAACAGGAGCGAAAGGGTTAACGGCGGGACCTCCAGTCAAAATGGGCTACCTCAGCAACGAGATTAATGCGAGGGTACTGAACTTCTCAAGTGGCGAAAGGTCGACGCCGGGTGGGGGGTCCGCCTCCACGCCTTCAGGCAGCAAAATAATAATTCACTCGTCGCAAACTATGAGCTCGCGTGCATCAGCACGGGCCGATGGTGGTCGGTATAGCCCACGCTCGCCAAGCCCCAGGACTACTGACGGTTTGAACGAGGTTGTGACTTTACAACGCCCACTGCCGACGCCTCCCGAAACGGGCTTTAGGTCGGTCGGGCAGATTGCCTCTTGAGAGACAGTTTCTGCCTCATATGATCATTGTGGAAACAGTTCCACAACAATATATGATAATTGTGGAAATAGTTCCTCCACAGTACTACCCGGTGAGACGGATCGGTGGCCGGTGGCAACGGAAGAGGCAAACAACGACGATCATATTGGGTTGCTTGCGACCCCGATTGAAAAGGAAGCTCACAATAACGATGTGACGTGGCAATTAGTGCCACCCAGCAAAAGGAAAAGGAAGGCTGGGCCCTCCTCACCGACATCACCAGTGGCTACTAGGAATTCTTTCCAACCACTATCTCCGCTGAGCCCATCGCGACCGCAATCAGTGCAAAACGTGCTAAATTCAGAAGCAATAGCACCCAATAAGAGCCAGAAAATTCCCCCGATTTATGTTGATAATTCGGAAAATTGGATGCCCTTGTATAAAAAACTATGTAGTGTTTGCACATTACGTCCTTTTGCTCAGTTGGGCGGGAAAAAGACAATTGTTAAATGCAGCAAAACTAACGACTTTGTTAAAGTTAAAGAAATTCTAGTTAATGACAATATAAATTTCTTCACTTATCGCCTCGCCAGTGAAAAGAAAAGTAATTTCATTGTAAGGGACCTGCCAGTAAATATTTCCATCAGTGATATAACCGAATCACTCGAGGAACAGGAGGTCATATGTAATAAAATAACCCAGTTAAAAACTACGCGACCCACTAGGGATCAGTTAGAGAAAAAAATCTCGCCAGTTCCTCCTAGACTATTACCACTCTTTCAAGTCGAATCTAATAATGATTCCGCTGCCGAAATATTCCTTCAATTGCGTTACATCTGTGGCTTTAAAATCCGTATAGAGAAATTTAAGCCCCCTAAGGGACCCCCTCAATGCCATAGGTGCCAACAATTTGGACACGTGGATAAAGCTTGCCACATGCTGGCAAAATGTGTGAAGTGCGACCTTGGCCATTTCACTCGTGAATGTGTCAAGCCCACTGCCGAACCGGCAGTTTGCGCAAATTGCGGAGGGAAATACCCGGCGAATTTTTGAGGCTGTCCTGTATATCAAAAACTGAAACAAAAGATCGGCTGACATGCCGAGGAATTTAAACCTATATCAAAATAACTTTCCTGCCCTTAAAAATAATGTCACAAACGTTTCGTATGCGCGAGTCGCCTCCATGCCGAGCGAGGCCGATGACCCTGTGTCTGCTGAAATAAACAGGATGAGAGAGGACATTAACCCTCAGTCAAATGCCACTCACGCCCAAGTTTGGGATACAGTTCCGGCCGAAACGCGGCCTACTCCCACTCCCCCTGCGCCCTTGCAATCGGCGGTCGATTGGCGTGATAAAGTGCGAGTTTGGTTTTTCCAATTAGTTCAACTCATGACCCAAGAGGGTATGAATGAGGTAAAATTTTTTGATTATGTCCTGGACTCTACTAAAAGTTTTTTTCCCAGATGGCCCAGAATAATTTCATAAATGTTTTAGAGTGGAACGCTAATGGCATATTTAATAAAATGACTGAGCTGTCCAACGTTTTGCATGCAAAGAACATCGACGTGGCCATGATTGCCGAAACGCACTTAACCGCCGACATGGCCCTCGATATTTCGGAATTTAACTGTATTAGGAAAGACAATACCAGGAAAATTGGTGGAGCATGCATCTTAGTTCCCAAGAAACTAAGGACGAGACATCTTAAGCTCCCTAAATTCAAAAATCTGCAAGCCGCCGGCATACAAATCGTTGGCGAACGAAGCAATTTTAACTTTATAGCGGCCTACAACTCGCCGAGTAAAAGATTGTTAAAAACGGACTTTTACAGGTTCGCGAAAAAATTCTCCAATACCACCACCATCATTGGTGGGGATCTCAATGCAAAAACTAAAACATGGGGTTGCCGTGCGAATAACCCCGCTGGTATTAAATTGCTCGAATGGATCGCGGAATTCCGTTTTCAAGTTCACGCTCCGATCACGCACATTGTTAAAAACCACCCTCGGAAGAATGATCTTCTTGACTTTTTCATTTCCTCCTTCGAGTGCAACCAATTCGAATGTAAAATCATCGATATTCTTGATTCAGACAACTTACCGATTATCGGTTATATTCCCGCGGACATTGATGACATTTATTGCGAATCCTTCAGAATCCCGGACTGGGAGCGATTCAAGGCAGAACTCAATAATTTTAATCCCAACTTTTCTTTAGATCTGAAGGATAATTTCGATATCGATAATGCTATCAATCGGTTACTGAGTTTCATCAAAACCACGTATATCAAATGTTCTAAAATTAAAAAGAAACTCCCACCTGGTCATATCAACTTGCCTCAGAATATCTTAGATAACATAACGACTCGAAATAAAGCTCGAAAATTATATCAAAAAACAGGTGTTAAAACATATCTCGATCTTTACCATTGTCTTGGGAAAAAAGTTCAAAAAGATATTAAAAAATTCAAAAACAATAAAATTCACAGAGAAATTGATAATCTCAATGCCGATAGCAAAGACAATCGTATTATATGGCAATTTGTTGCCAGACTTAAAGGGAAAAAGCAGAAAATTAACGTTCCTCTACTTACTGAAGAAGGAAACCCGATCAAGTCCGACCTAGGAAAATGCAAAATTTTTGCCGATATTTTGAAAGAATCATTTACGATTTTCCAAAACAATACCCAAAACATTAGGATAGCTACCCGGGGAAAAGCGAAAGCGAAAGCTCGTAGAGTAGGTAGATTTCTTGTTCGCGAGAAAAACAATGGCCCGCCACCCGACCGGATGGCTTCCAATAACGAAGAAAGTGAAGAGGAATTCCGTCACGCACAGCAGGTCGCCTTTGAAAGGGAAGTTAAAACATCGGTTGACGCGCTTTGTTTCGCGCCGGCCTCCGAACCGGCTGCGACAGATTTAGAGGAAGTCAAAGAGGCCATCAAGCTCCTCAAAAATAACAAGGCACCCGGTCACGATGGCTTTTCCCCGAAAATCTTTAAAAAATCTACCTGACAATGTTATCTCCGCAATAGTTACAATCTTCAACAATTGTATTCGAATTGGCTACTTCCCTGATGTTTGGAAACTGGCGAAAATTGTCATGATCCCCAAACCCGGTAAAAACAATAAAGACCCTAAAAATTACAGACCCATATGTCTACTTCCTATTATCGGCAAACTATTTGAAAGGATTTTATTACGTCGACTGAATGATTTTGTATTTAGTAGCTCTTTAATTCCTGACTACCAGGCGGGATTCCGAAAAGGTCTTTCCACGAACCACCAGATTTTAAAATTGACAGATGATATAATAAGTGGTTTTAATAGAGGAAAAGCTGCGGTTGCCTGTTTCCTCGACTTTCAATCAGCTTTTGACAAAATCCGGCATGATGGACTGATTTTTAAACTTCTTAACGCAGGTTGTCCCCTCTATCTTGCTAAGATTATTTTATCGTTTTTCACAGACCGTTTTTTACTTCCTGTAACATCGCAACCTCCCCTGTTTTTTAAATTAACGCAGGGGTACCCCAAGGATCTCTATTGTCTCCGACGCTTTACTTCCGTCGTTCACCAGCACAGCGGCATACACACTTATTTCTATGCTGACGACACCACGATATTGGCCAAGAGTATGTCCCCCAACATAGCGAACAACAAACTCCAGGAACACTTAAACTCTATCTTTTATTGGTGTAAGCTATGGAAACTCAGAGTTAACGCGGACAAATGTGGTAGAATGGTTTTTAGAAGGAATTTTAAGCATATAGACACTACCAACCTGTACTAGGGAAATAACATTATCCCTAAGACCAAGAAGCAAAAGTTCCTCGGTGTAGTTTTAGATCCTAAAATGACATGGAAAGACCATCTAATTTCGCACTAAATAAAGCCAACGCGGCAGTGTTTGCTCTAAACATTTTATTATTTCATAACAAAATAAATTTAAAGACAAAGCTATTGCTCCATCAGTCCATAATAAGGCCAATTATAACCTACGCTAGTCCCGCCTGGTATTATTCGTCAAAAGCAAACAGAAGGAAGTTAGACTTCCTTCTGTTATTCGACAAGAAAATAATAAAAATGATTTTAAGTGTACCTAAACTGACAAGCTCCAAAGAGATCTTTGGAGCGCACAATATTAATTCATTAGATTCTGTTTGCAGGAGCCTAATCGAAAGTTTCGCCGCAAAGCTTGCCACAGCACCTCCAGGATTCGCAACCTTATGGGATTCCGAGGACCCGGACACAAGAAGAATATATAAAAGACCGAGGGATTTTCCATAAATCCCTTAAGATGCCTTTTAATTAAAGGTTAACGTTAATAGATGGATAAATAGGTTTAACCTTTCAAATATCTTCATTGTGGCGCGATCGGCGAACAGCCGGCGGCGCTGTCGTCGAGCGGCCATCGTGAAATGGGCGTAAGAGCGCGCAATGTCGCGCGGCGAACAATTTCAAATTCAAACGGGAGAAGCCATTTTTCACGATTTTTTAGCCTTTTAAACCCTGTGTCTCTATTTATTTTTTAAGTATGTGATTTTATTTACAATCTTAATAATCCCACAACACGTGGACAAAGCCCCCAGGGGCCCGGAGCCACCAGTTAATTTTTCTTTTGGGAGTGAAGGACAGCAACCTATTCTTTGGAATCTATAAATTGATGTATGCACACTTGAATGTGTACCTTTATCTCTCCTCTTACATCCAGTTTCGTGTTCACTTTTGTACTCCTCTCTTTTCTGTGCTGTAGTGTGAGTCTATTACGAATGAGTTGTAGAGCTGTTCTCATTTCTCTGGCTTCTTCCTTACGGATATCGGGACAATAACATGAAGCATCCATTGGAACGCGTTTTAGGTCGATAATTAACAATCGTGATAACCATCTAGCGGCAAGCATTCCCCAACCCAAAAAACGGTGTAATATGCAGTGGACACGGCATATCGAGGTTTTTGTTATGCTAGCGTAGATTCAATCGGCGATCATTGAGTGCAGTGGTGTGAATTTTTATGAGGAGTATGGAAAGATTTAGTTCCTGTCGGAGCGATTGTCTTGGCTCTAGAATCTGTTTCCTGGAAAAAGGTTAGGATTTATTTCTTGAAGACTCTCCCAGACATGTATTCTATTGACGAAGAAATCGGCGAATTCCTTCAACTCTTCTTTGTCAATCACCTACGTGAATATCCATACGTCTCAGCGTGTGGCAGGGGGCGTGAGAACCTCGAGTTGCCTCTTTAGCTTATTATCATCACGTTTCCTTCGCGGACCTTTCCTCGTACCTTTTTCTCTTCTTTTAGGTTCATTGACGGATCGGCCGAAGTGGCAGAAGGGGGTCACATTACACCAACTACGTCTTCCGCCAGAAGTACTATCTCGTCGAGAACTCATAGCCTAAATTCTAATCTTCTTCTTTCAAGAATGCCCAACCTGGGTCAAAGAGTACCGGTTCAGTATATTCATAATCTAATGACGTTGTTTTGATCTTTGCAAAGGATTTCTATATATTCATTCCATCTACTTGCAATAACAGCGCGCGCTGAGGGATAGAGTGAAGAAGGAAGTGGGATTTCTTAACTCATTTTGACCTGATTTTACTTGACAAATAGATCATTTTGTCTTGTTGCCTCGTTACCTACATAGGAAGTGAAAAACAGTCTTGCTTTTCGCCGTACTTCGCAAGCACTAAACAAACTGGTGACGCAGCATTTGTTTAACATAGTGAAAATCCAACCACGGACACTGCGTAAACTTTTACCGCTCTTCTGAACGTTTCCCCGAGAGGGGAGGACGAATTAATCATGGACCAGAAACCGCTTTCGCCAATGACAATATCTGAGAGCTCCACCGATAGTGACAACCCACCATCCACTGAGGGACAACCACCCTTCGAGACGACATCACCAACTCCTCCTGGACCACTCCTCTTGGCCAAGCTGGTAGCACGGAACCTCTTCACCAGCCTCCTGAAAGTCTAGGACCATTTAGCACCCCACGAATGGAGGGAAATCCTACAAGCCTTTCCAGGAGACAATGTAAGTGACGTGCAGGCTGGTTTTATACCTAATGTAATTGTAAATGAGCAAACAAGCCTAAACTTAGCTAATCCTTGCAGTAGTAGTGCTAAGCGTGTAATAGACGAGGACGGCTTTACGCTAGTTAACAATCCAAAAAAAATACCTCTTCCATTACCCACCTCTCCTCCCTCAACTCAAACTCCAATCATAAATAGATTCGATCTTATCCGTAATACCTACCTTCCAGAACCCAATTCTTCTCAGTCCAACCCAACTTCCAAAAAACTAACCGGCATTCCATCGATGAAAATTAAAACAAACAAAGAATGGCCGAGAATTTTAAACTCTCTCACCAAAAATCTCGCTCTTCCGCCCGTGTGTCAAATGGCGGGGCACGAACTACTACTAATAAAGACGCAAAAAGTGGACGATTATTTTAAAGCTAGAGAGTATTTAAAAAACGAAAATATTGAATTCTACACATATCAAGTACCCTCCTTACGTAAATTAGACTTTGTTGCTCGTGATCTACCCGCGTCCACCCCTGTTGAACTGATAAAAGAAGCCCTTATTAATGAAGAAATCCCGGTTATAGATGTAGAAAAAATTTTCACTACCCGACCAACCGCCAAAGATATCATTTCAAGCAACCCCGGCCCTTTCTAAAAACGACCTTGTCCGCTCTTCAAAATTACCTTAGATCACTCCGTAAATAAAGAAAAACTAACTAGTCTCATCCATCTTATAGGACTAAAAATAAGAATCACAGATTACGTAAAACCTAAACTACCGGTTCAATGCTTCAGATGTCAACTGCTCGGGCACACGAAAAATTACTGCAAATTCCAACCCAATTGCGTGAAATGCGGCGGCCCCCATTTATCTCGCGAATGTAAAAAAATTCCCACAGACCCACCCAATTGCTATTTATGTAAAGAAAAACATACGGCGAACTATAAGGGATGTAAAATATTCCTAAAAGCAAAAGAAGCCATTAAAAACAGAAATAAACCGAGAAACCCCAATATAAATTCCCCCTCACAATTCCCCTCTCTAACTCTAAATAACAACCCTAACACTCCCACCCCCCCCTACTTCGTGGCCCAAACCTAACCCAATAAATGACTCAAACCCAAACTCCATGCAAGATGACCTCCAGACATGGTTTCTGGCCATTCTAAACCAAGTGAATTCAGCTCCCACTATAACAGAGAAAAAAACTATTATCTTAGGTGAATTACTAAAGCTTTATTCATAATGGCGGGAGTCAACTTAAATAAATTAAATATCATTACATGGAACTGCAATGGAATCTCAAACAAAACCCCATTATTAACTCACTTCCTCTCAACAAACGACATCCATTTAATCGCCCTCCAAGAAACTAAACTCTCTCCTTCTAAAAGCCTCTTCTTACCCAACTTTAAAATAATAAGAAAAGATAGAGACAAAGCAGGTGGAGGAGTAGCCATCGCAATTCGGAAAAATATCCCCTTCCATATCATCTCACTTCCCATTTTCAAGTCTCTTGAGATAATTGGCATTTCTCTAAAGATAAATAACTCACCATACATTGTTTATAGCACATACATCCCTTGTCAGTCAAATACTGCATTAAACGAACTTCATCTTTTCATCCAAAATCAAAGTAACTTTCTAATAATTGGTGACTTAAATAGCAAAAACCCATACTGGGGTTCAAACACAACTAACCAAAACGGACGCAGACTATACAGAATCATTACGCAGAATCATCTCACAATTCATTCACCTTTCGCGCCAACCCATCACAATAAAAACAATAGCTTTGACCTTCTGGATTTTGGTCTGTCTAAAAACCCACATAATATTTCTCATCCTCTGGTCCTCAATTCTCTTGGCTCCGACCATTTCCCCGTTCTATTCTCCATTTATAGCAACATTTCGCTATTCCGCCCCAATCCTGCTTATCATATCAACTGGAACAAATATGCAGAATTTCTATGCAATAAACCAAACCTCCTAACACCTACAGCCCCAAATCCTAAAGATATCAGTAGCCAAATCTCAAAACTTAATCAACTCATATTTGAAGCCATGCAGTTTTCCCAAACCCCCGTCCGAATTACTCAACAACAAACTCCTCTCCCATTAAAAATTCGACGGCTGATCACCCTTCGCAACTAAAAAATTCGCGCCTTTCATAGTTACAGAAATCCACTGGACAAAGCAGAATGGAAAGAACTGAATAAAGAAATCTACTTAGAAATCCGAGCTTACAAAAACAAAAACTGGTTAAAAAAAATTAATGAACTTGAAGTCGCAGATAACAGCTTGTGGAGAATGGCCAAGGCTCTGAAATCCGCTACTATTAACCCCTCTCCTCTCCTCTCAGACAACCTCTTGCATTTCGACCCCAATGTCAAAGCTCAAATTTTTTCAAATGAACTCACTTCAGAACCGGCCCCAATCACTTCTTCGCCTTCCACTCTCAAAACCGTAACAGATTCATGCAAAGCTCTCACCTTCTCCTCCCTCACAGCCATGCACCCCAAACGAAATCATCTCAATAATTAAAAAATTCAAAAATAATAAAGCCCCCGGACCTGACAATATAACAAATAAAGAGTTAAAGATATGGACCCATTTACCTCATCTCATAAATTTCCTCACTGATCTCATTAATTCCTGCCTTCTTTCTGGCTACTTCCCCAACAATTGGAAAATCGGTCACACAGTTATGATTCCCAAACCACATAAAGACCCAACCTCCCCCACCAATTACCGTCCAATCACTCTGCTATCCTCGATATCGAAAATCTTAGAAATGATCATCCTCTCTAGAATCAATAAACATATACATACCAACCACATTCTTGCAGACGAACAAATGGGGTTCAGGAAAAATCACTCAACAATTCATCAAATCATCAGACTCACTGACTTTATCACAGCAGGGTACCTATTCGGAGGCAAACCTTCGCAAACAGACTTCCTGGACATCTCAAAAGCTTTTGATACAGTTTTGCATAAAGGGCTTATATACAAACTTATAAAAATCGACCTCCCAACATATCTGGTTAAAATTATAGCAAATTTCTTAGATAACAGGAAAATCGCAATCAAAACTGAGGGCTCTATCTCCCCTATGAAATCTTTATCACAGGGCGTTCCTTAGGGCGCAATTTTAAGCCCCACGTTGTTTAACATCTATCACTATGATTTTCTATGCTGATGATGTCACCATAACCGCTCAAAGCCGGTCACCAAATGCCGCAATGAGTGAGATCAATAGACATTTAAAAATTATTTACGCATGGACGAAAGAATGGAACTTGCAGATTAATCCAAACAAATGCGCTCACGTAAACTTCAACAAACTCTCTTCGGAACAACGCACCCTCTCCCCAAAATACCTTAACTCCATAATCTCCACTGTCAAAAACCACAAATTCCTCGGGGTCCACCTAGACATACACCTAAATTGGAAAATTACGCCCGACTTACATTTCAGTCAGCTAACCGTGCCCGCGCCTTTCTTTTCCCCCTGCTATCACCCAAATGCAATCTTCCCACCGAACATAAACTCCGACTTTTTCATTCCATCGTCAGCCCCATTATATTGTATGCCGCTCCAGTAACCTATAACACACCCAAAGTAACCCTCCGTAAATACGAAATCTTCTACAAAAAATCAATACGCTTAATCACAAATACGAATAGGTTAACCCCATTTAAAGAAATAGCCGCCGCCCATAAACTGTCATCGCTAATAATGCAAAGCAAGAAAGCAGTCAACACGCTTAAGCTCAGCATAACCCAATCAAACAATATCATGAAAATGATTGGAGGCCCCTCAAACGAAACAGAAAAAAGAAAAAGTGCACCCAAATAAAGAAACCAAATGAATTATTAAGTATACTAAACATATCATAAGATTACTTCGAATGGGAATTCACACACGACGAAGGAGCGGTCGAAGTGATCTGCGATTGCGAACACGCAAGAGACCCTGGCGTTTGACCTGGCGACGAGGACGGCTGAACAGAAGAACGATTCCTTTGCCAAGAATTTCGGAATGCAACGAAGTGTTATGGTATCTTTTGCAAATAGTGCAACACATGCCTTTCTGTTGGCACCTAGGAACCCAATGACCTGATTTCAAACAATTAAAACAAAGTTTTCTCGAACGTACAAAACCCGCTCGATCAGTGACATTCATCTCAAGATATTATGGGTATTTCTCTAGAGAATGAGTGGACTCTCACAAAGGACAATAGTAGTATATTTATGAGAGTTCGGCAACACCCCGGTATTTTAATACAAAATCACAGTAACTTAAAATCATAAATTTATAAACGTGCTGACTTTAAAATATTAACATTTTAACAGATATTTACAAACATTCTTATAAATTTTTATATTGATAGTTAAATCTTCTATAATACTCATCATTAATAGAGGAAATCATTTTAAACAATTCAGTCCATCTATCAGTATCCAATTCAATCTTTTTGTCACCATCTACAAATTCAATCGTTGTGTTCTCTCGAACATCTTTAATGATAACCTTAAAATTATTTGTAATGATGAACCTAGTTTGGTAGTCCATTTAATAGAAATAAATTTATAAAGAAAATAAAAAAAAATGAGATCAGTCATCAACGTGTTAAACCAACACGTTTTAATCAACCCAAAGTCAACGTGCTAAGTCAATGTGTTAGGTCAGTCAGCACACTAAGTCAGCATGCTAAGTCAATGTGATAGGTCAGTCAGCACACTAAGTCAGCATGCTAAGTCAATGTAATAGGTCAGTCAGCACGCTATGTCAACACGTTAAATTTAAAAAAATCATCAAAAATTTTTGCAAAAACTCCCGTTACTCAATCCACGAGAGAAACCTCCCACACTTCCCATACCAGCTGGGTTTTCTATGGTAGTTATTTTACTGGGAAGGGGGAGGTTTTTTGCTCCGTCTCCTCTCTTCATCTCCTCTCTTCGTCTCCTGTCTTCATCTCCTGTCTTCATCTCCTGTCTTCATCTCCTGTCTTCATCTCCACTCTTCTTCTCAGCGTCGCTAGCCCCTAGGCTANTCAGCATGGGCATTAAAATCGGTTCCTGCTTTACCAGTTATTACTGTACATATATTCCTTTTATTTCCAAAGAAATCTATAAGTATTTTATAGTCAGCTTCCGTGAATCCATTTCTTATTTTTTCTTCTATCTATGAGCAGATTCTGTTATAGTATGTTTCTCTTGCAATCCTGGCTTTCCTTTTGATGGCATTGCTTAAAATTTTATATTCCTCCATATCTTATTATTATTCATTGGTTATGCCACCAAAATATAATTTCTTGAAGACCTCATCGTAGAGCCAACCTCATTTAAACATGACTTTTTAACGAAATAATAGTCAGTTATCGAAGTTCTTCCCATTTCTGAACAAACCGCCTTTTTCCCGCAATACCTTCGTGTATTTCTACAGAAATTCATCGAAAACTATTTACTACTTCCAAACGAGTTTCAGTGGAGGAGGAGAGCAACTCAAACTATCATATCGATATAAGTATACATTGGCTACATTGGAAGAAAGGAGAAAAGTCACAACGCTAACATTATCTTCATTTCAAAAAACAAATGTTTTGATTGAAGCGATTGTCGCCGAAAGGGGTATATTAAAAATTATGATTTAAAAAAATATAGATTAATTTTTTAACGTTGGCGGATAATAATACAAATTGGCGAGAATCCTTGATGCGTGTATACGAGTTTTTTTCTTTGATATTTCTCCTAATTGAAGTTGCATCTCTCCTCATTGTATTGCATTCCTCACTGATTCCTTTTTTAATTTCGTTTATCACGGCCTCTTTGTTCGACTCCCTGCAGTGTTGGAATGGCGACGAGAGGGAATACCGCTGCTGAAGGAAACAGTGCAAGCATCGACCCTCGGAATTTGGCTGCAATTCGACCAGCGGACATCAGAGTTGGGCTTCGGCGCAGCTAGGAAGGGCCTTGCCAAGGGCAACCCAAGGAAGACCGTCGTCTCTCGTGCTAACCGCGAAGAAGCAAGATAAGGAAGCAATACTTCAGTGTGGTCAGTGTTTTGAGAGTGTGATATTAAAAAAAAAGGGAAATTAAGTGTGTATAGTATTCAGTGTTAATAATGTTAAGTGGTTGTGACTGGAAGGCATCGAGAATATCGAGAAGGAAGAATCGAGATAAGTAGATTCCATTTGGAATTCTTCTTTCAAGGTATGTCGATCTTCTTTCTATGTTTCATATTCTCTGGTGATTGGAATCATATGTCCTCATTAGAAGCAGCTCTAGTTAATCAGACGCAATGCAAAGTTAAATTACGGCAGCCTGGATACCTTTTTAGGTACTATTCGAATAAAGGGAAAACATACCCAGAGGGCCTCAAGTTAATGACAACCTCGGCGGGTTGCTTGCCCTACTTACCACCTGGAGCTGCGGTCAGATGTAGAAATTTGTCAATGTTATACTTTTTCGATGAAACAGCACCTGTAAAGTGTTTGGAGCGAGAATTTTCATTCTTTGAAGATTTTAGACAGTGCTTTTAGGTTAAAATTATAACCGATATCACCGTCTGGGCTTTCGCAACTATTCTATCGCACCGAAACGTCCTTGAATGTACAGTGGCGGAATAAATTAACGCAAATGTTACGAGCGCCAGAAGTGGCATTCACGGGGAACTACTAGGAACAGCACTTATTATGACTGACCTGCAACACTGAAAAATGTCCCCCTTTGGANAGAATGGGATATTCCCTTTTCCATCGCCAAGACCTAAGAAACTTAGTATCGCATTGCTGTTACTCTGAAAGCCGATCTATCTTCACCCAATCTCATCATAATTACTTACCTTTAAATACTAATCATCACATATAAGTCGTCATTCGTCTAAGGTCTTCACCATAATTCTTCCACTTCCTTGTTAGAGGGAATAATGCAATGTTTCTATTCGTCTAGTTTGAGTGCACTACCACATTGGTACCCCCTTTCGGCTCAGTTAGTAACATTCGTGTTTTTTTCAGCATTATAAGGTACGTTCAGATGACTTTATATCTTACTACGTTGTTTTAAGCTCCAAATAACGCTTATAGGAACATTTACTGGACATAATGTGTGAATCGAGTAAATCAGGCGAAGTATCATGTAAAAAATCCTGAGCAAAGCTAAGGAACATTTGCGAAATCGGAAATCAGACGTCATTTATCTTTTCGTACGACATATCCAATGGAATCATGGCATAATCTCCATTCTTATCCTTACTGTAATGTTTCGCCACGTGGCAACGTAAGCATAGTGTGGTT
Organism: Ladona fulva; assembly: GCA_000376725.2. Taxonomy (NCBI): domain Eukaryota; kingdom Metazoa; phylum Arthropoda; class Insecta; order Odonata; family Libellulidae; genus Ladona; species Ladona fulva. Next base: position 366,442 of record KZ308814.1, read on the forward strand.
CGTCTCATGAAATCTCTAGTGGCATTAAGAACGAGTGAATGAACATTTATATTATAGATGTAAATGCTGCATGCCAACTCATGCACGGGTGCGATGTGTGAAGGATGGTGGATTTACTGTTAATATTAGAAATAAGAACTATGTCGAAGAGCATAAAAGCCCATACTTCTTACGGTGGCCTTCAAAGTGCTCGAAAGAGCATGCTAGAATGAGGAAACACAGACACTGTACGGCGGTGATGCTCAGAGTTGGAGATAAATATTTTGGTTTAATGATTTTTTTGCAATATTTTGGTTTTATTCTATGAAAAGTGATGATATGGGCTATTTAGGAAGAAGTAAATATACGAGAAAATCCTTGACAGGAGGTGTGGAGACTTCTTCCATTATCGCAGTGTGAGAACCAGGTAAATAGTGATTGTAAATGTAATATTTCTTTGCTAATTTCGTACCATTACTTTAAAACGATTTATGAATGATTCGCAGGAAGTTGATAACCGAAGTACTGCTACAAAGGAAGTCTGCCATTCATTGGATTGAGAGCCAAAGAAGGGAAGAAAGGAAACAATCAAATATCGGCAGAAATGTAAATGGATACAATTGAAAGGAATGGTGGCATATATACAAGATCAAATATGAAGTTTCAATTATTCTCAAGGTAAGTAGATGTGTGCATTGTTAGAAAGATGTATACCGTGCGTTTTAATAGTATTAAAAGAAATCCTGGCTTTTAATTATAAAACTATATACGTTTAGTTTACAGTACATTGATTTTTTTCTTCTTTATTCAGAAACACTGAAGGAAATCATGGGGGAGATGGAAGAGAGCAACCCTGGATCTTGGATAGCAACCGAAGTAAAAATCAAACGAATATATCTGGCCGAAAACTCAATTTTAATGTTTATCCATATTTGATAATATTCAATAAACAATCAAATGAACTTTGTGTTTTTAGTGAAAGTTAATACCTAACGGCCGTATTCAGGGAAGAGGCACAAAACCCGNNNTGTGTTTTTAGTGGAAGTTATTCTCTAAATACCTGAATAAGAGTACAGTAAACCAATAGACTTTATGGCAATGAATGTTAACAGCAAATAGAAACATGTGGGAAACTAACAAGATTTTGTATAAAACCAACAAGATTTTTATTATAACCAACAGGATTGTATTTAAAACAAACAGGTTTTCGTTTAAAAACCAACAGATTTTTTATTTAAAGCAACAGGAATTTATTTACAACCAACAGGTTTTTGTTTAAAACCAAAAAATTGTTTATCAAAACCAACAGGTTTTCGTTTGAAACCAACAGGATTTTGTTTAAAACCAATAAAATATATGCAGAAAACCAATAGAATTGATGGAAACCAACACGAAAGTTGGAAACCAACAGCCATAACATTGATGGTTTCTGTTGGTTTCCAGTAAGATTTTTATTGGTTGTGTTTGTTGGTAGTTATTGGAAAATTATATTGGAAACCAACAGATATTTCCAATAGGGATATCAACTCTTTCCACGAACGGGAGAAAATCACTCTTGAGGAGGGTAACATCAAGATCAACCCCGGTATGCGTCAGCTGGCCAAGCTTATGTGGAACAGCTTCTGGGTGCGCTTCGGCATTAGGGAGAATCTACCACAGTGCTCAATTTCGCGAGGTCGAGAGGAACTCCTCTCACTCGCTACGTCCCCTCACGTAGAGCTCTCGAGGGTGGTACCTGTGAACGATGGAATAATATTTACATGCTGGAATGAGAGAGAGGAATCCCTGAAGGCACTACCCACAACCAATATCATGATCGCTTGCTACACGACTAGCCCGGCTATGATTACCTGCGTAAACTCGATCGGCGCGTTTTGTAGTTCGATTTCGACAGCGTTATTTTCACGGAACGCTCGAAAGAGTGGTCATCGGCCATAGGAACAATGACGGATGAAGTGCAGCAGTACGGCGAGGATTGTTGGATTTTGGAGTTTGTATCGAGAGGCCCCAAGAACTACTCCCTCAAGATACGCTCCAGATCCACGGACGTTTGCAAGACAATTTGCAAAGTCCGCGGAATCAGCATCAATTTCTCCAACGAGAAAGACGTGTCTTTTGAACGTCTGAAGACTATGGTGACGGAGGAGGCACCCCCTTTCGTAGTGCGGCACGATAAAAGGATCGATCGTGTCGTACCGTTTAAGATCGTATCGCTACCAGAGAAGAAAACGTTTCGCATAGTATACACGAAGAGGAGGTGTGTAGAAAACTACGACACCCTCCCGTATGGTTATAAATGCCCACGCACGTGTTGACAATCCGTGCGCGTGTGAATGTTGTAAATAATGTGTATGTACATACATATTGTAAATATTCTGTGTATATACTTTTGCCTCTCTATGACTGCAACCTTGTCGTTGTGAGAGGGCTTGAGCGTTCCGATACCCCATGAATTTATTTTATGGCCGGAACCGTACCAATAGCAGTCTACACTAAAAGATGGTTAAAGGTTGAATCCTGTCTGCGCATGTGCCATTATGACCTTAATAGATTCTTTAAAAACCATGTGTCGGTAAGTATATGTCGCACTTTGAACATGGATCTCTCTATGAAGGGGCCTTGATTGCGGTTCCTAGCTTTTGTGGAAAATCCTTTGTTAGCCTTGTTGTTGTTTTCTGGCTCATAAGGAGCACATCTTCGATGTAAATGTTCAATCCGTCGTTTGGTATTATTCAGAATGCCAACCTTTCTACGATACATTAAAAAACGTGAAATGTGTCGAAGGCTTACCGAACGTAAAAGATTTTCCACACTCAGATTTACCGTCACTAATTATCATTGACGATCTGATGCGAGAGGCCGATAGCCGTGTCGTAGACTTGTTTACCAAGGGCTCTCATCATAGAAATCTTAGCGTGATTCATCTCACATAAAATATGTTCCATCAGGGAAAGGGCGCGCCCGATGTCTCGTTAAATACTCATTACATCGTTTATTTTAGAAATCCTCGAGATCGCAGCAAAGTTTTCCACCTTTCAAGGCAGTTGTATCTGGAAAATCCTAAATTCATTCAAGAATCTTATAACGACAGGACTGAAAAACCTCATGGCTATCTCTTTATTGACTTGAAACAATCTACGCCCGACATCTACCGCTATAATACAGTCATTTTCCCAACGACGACTTCATTATTTTTACGTACCGAAGAAGTAAAAGTATAAAACCTTCTGCACAGATTTATCGAAATCATTCGACGCGATGTCGCGCAACCTGTCAAAACATTCAGATACACTACGCTTTAGTGCAATAATTTTTTTCTGAGAACCTGATCTCTGTCTCAATTGCAAAACAAAACATATGCAACATCAGGGATTTCTCAAAGGGAGACAAAGATCAGGTTCTCAGAAAAAAAATATCGCGCTAAAAATGAAAATCTTTGTAGTAATTCANATAATTTTTTTCTGAGAACCTGATCTCTGTCTCAATTGCAAAACAAAACATATGCAACATCAGGGATTTCTCAAAGGGAGACAAAGATCAGGTTCTCAGAAAAAAAATATCGCGCTAAAAATGAAAATCTTTGTAGTAATTCATCACTCTTTCTGGTATAAATTTGGCATTTATGACACGCGTTAAGATATCGATAGTCGTCTCGCATATTTATGCATAGTCTCTAGTGAATTATAGTGAAAATGTTCAAATCCTGGGCTCAAAGAAGCAAATATTGGTCTCTTGGCCAGGTATTTGGTTGGCTGTTTAGCGATCGTTGTATGTGAATCTCTGCAGTTGAGGAATTCATTATTCATCCATAATTGTCAACCTGGTAAAAGAATACTTTCTTCAGAGAGTGAAATATGACCAGTTGGAGAAATAAAGAAAGGCTCTCTCTTTCTCCGAAATGCTGACAAAAATACGACGAGAAGGCACCCAATCGTAAGAAGCATCCCATCTCGAGGCAAACGATCGCGGGACGCGCCGTGTTATGGGTAACCCCCGAATAAAATTTGTTTTTCTTATGTTATTTATAAACTTAGAGGATTGGTATTTGCACAGAAAATAAATTCACTATTCACGTTTGAAGCTTCTTCCAGAGCAAATAAGACGAAAGATAGCGGCGATTACTTTCTTCGATACATTTTCTCAAAATTTCTCTACCTCTCCAATAATGTCTACAGATTATTTTCCTCGGAAACGTTTGTCTGCAAAATTAATAATACAAACGGAAAGAAAATGATTTGAAGCAGAGTTTGATGTAAACAAATTCTTGTTTCCTAAATTACTGAAGTAAATGCACCCATTCCAACAAAACCGGAATAAAAATCGAGATTTTCTTTGAATTGTAGTATTGTTGTTTTTTCTGCGGTCATGATATTAATTAACCTAAAATAAATCACAATGTTATTTCCGGCATTACGCTCAATACTGAAAAAATTTGAAATGATTTTGACTAACTTTATATTTTTATGCTAATGTAGCAATGTTCTACCACGCTCTTGATGACAGGAGGTGGTCTTTCTTCCTGTTCTAGTATTAGTGGATAATGCTAGATGTAAGGTTAGGCTATTCACCGATGATACTGTTATTTACAGAGAGATCGTAAATCCGGACGACATTGGTTGTTTGCAGAATGATTAGTACATTATTTCAGGTTAATGCTGTAACTGGCAGCTTGACTTGAACGTAAAAAAGTGCGTAGCTTTTACGCGTTCCGCCAAGGTTACCCGCACACCCTATAATATTTCAGGATATCCGTTGGAGTTTGTGAAGAATCATAAATACGTAATCATAGCGTATTACGCTCAGTAGTAGTTTTACCTTCAAAGAGCATAGTAGGTAAGGCGAATAGGATGCAAAGTTTAGTCAGTAGAATCCTCACGAAGTAGGATTAACATCCCATCTTGAGATGGTTCAACGTAGGGCAGCTAGGTTCGTAAAGGGAGATTTCAGATTTGACAGCAGTGTTTCGGTTATGATAGAATCCCTCGGATGGAACTCGCGTAGTGATAGAAGACTTGAATACCGTAGGAAGCTTTTCGATAAATTTGTCACTACGGATTTCGGGAAGGAGATGGTTGATTTTCTCATCCCAGCTAGTAACGCACGCAATCTTCGAAAGAAAACGAAAAAGCGTGTGCCGATTTTCAGTCGCCCATAGATGAGTCGCCAATTGACCCCACCCTCACTTAGATGACATTAGCTCTATTGACTAAACAATGGTGACCGAGGGAAGGGAACCTGCGACACGTTACCTCATTGAGAAAATGCACGCCATGTTATTCCCCTGAATTTCTCTTTTCCAATTTTATTGCAACCCACCGACAACCACAGAAATGCGTCTCCTACGTATTTGATCATTGAAAGGACCGCAGATTTTTAGGATTCCGCCTTAAGTGCCCCTGCAAGTGAGTCAGAAACTTCTCAAGGCACGGATCTACGAGCTTGAGAGTACGCTCCGGGAACTTCGCTCGTGGATCTTCCACCGGACCACATGGGACCGCGGCGGGGGGTTGTCGGGGGAGGCCCAACTCCGCTACAGTTCGCCCAGCGACGATGACTCGGCCAACGCTGGATGGACTTTTGAGAAGAAGATCATCAGAAAATTATGCGGTTCTATTATCATTCCAGCTACGTTATAATAAAACTAAGCGGTTCTATTAATATTCAAGCTAACCTTTAATAAAACATAGCCGACCGTATTCAGGAAAGAGACACGTAAGCCGGCTTAGGTTAACCCTGACTCAATGGTCCGTATAGTCTAGTACCGTATAGTCTAGTACCGTATAGGTCCTGAGCTAGTCCGTATTCAGGAAGCCGGATTAAAGCGACTTATCTTGGAACGGGTTTTGCAGTTTTGGGATGGGACAACATTGAAAAAACAGTTGAATGTTCGGGATCCGTAAGATAAAGTTGAATATTTTGTCTTCTGCTAATACGTGCTGTTTTCTGATACTTCTGGAGCCTTTTCTATTCACAGCGTGGACAATTTCAAATACATTAATTTAGAATAATATTTCTTTCGTTTATAATGCTTAGGAGTATTGTGTATAAGAGTTGCTAGTCGGTATTAATTTAGCCAGTTACGGATTTGTTTTGTAAAGTATTACTTATATTTTGTTTTCTTTTTCATTATTTAAAGGTTGTTTCATTGAATTTCTACGCTGTATTATTCTGTCGTTAATGATTAGTATCCACTTGGCGTCTTTTACTGAAAAAATATTCGGACGACATCGGTGTGATCTGGTTCTGCTTTAGTGCACCTTATTACCTGCATGACGATTTCAGGAGTTTAGTATTAGGGTATATTTTTAGCTAAGAAAACGGAAAAGGCAAGGTGCTAAAATCCGATTGACAAGGATTCCTTATATTACGCTGACAACTCATAAAAACGCTCGAGAATACGGCGATAAATGGAGATTAATTTTCCTGAAAAGGAATTCGTGGGAAGAAATTCAAAAGAATTTCGAAGAACATCCGATGTAACAAAACATTATTAATTTATTAAAAATCCTTTCACTGTTTACATACAATACTTCAGTTAACTTCAATCACAAGTTTCGTCTGACTCAACCAAAGCCATATCCAGTCAGCTCCTCGACTCCATCATTATTATCTCTCTCTATATCCTCTTCAGCTTCCACGTCTTCAATCCAAGTCACAACTGAAATGACAATAAATTGTTGTACTATCAGCAAGTTATGCTCATGTTTCAAGTACAGCAAAGTCATTCCCCTATCTTTGCCTTTTACATACCTGATTCGCATTTAGGCTTCTCTCAAATTACATGATTCCAGTATTCCACACTCCAAACAGATTTTTTACAACATTTCTAGTTCGAATTTGTAATTTATTGCCTGCAACATCTGTCTGTACCAGCTACGTATTTTTCTTTTTGCTTCGTGTTCCATGTATAGCTAATCTGGTATATGCAATGATGTCAGCACATAGATATCCTTCACAGATGGTGGTACAGTATGAATTTTATAAATTGATGAATGAAAAATGTGATAAACATAATGAAAACTATCATGTTCATAATGGTAGAAGACTAGTTCAGTAAATTTCTGAATATCAGAAATATGTATGTATGCTCTCCCAGATATTATTACAATCTCCTGAAAGCCTTCTCACTGTGGCCATACCCTACTAGCCCCTCAATTTGAGTGTCATCTTCCGTTTTCCATCCTCTTTAGCACCCATATCATATCCATATCTGGGAAACAAAAAATTCATATAATATCAGCTAGAAATTCTTCGGTACTTCTATATTTTCAGGCGAGGAATAATTCTATTATATTTCAGGATGTGTAAACTGAAAACTTACCTTCCATTCTGTAGTTTCTTCTAGTATTGCGCAGCACAGCGATGGCAATCACCATTGCCCTGCATACTCTGTTATTTATATTCGGGTCTAAATAGAGAGACCTGATAATATTCTATATATCAAACAGCCTTTTTACTGATTGTAAAGATTGGAATTCATAATCACACCCTGTATCTGAAAAAAATTATTTCCTTGAGCTCCATATTCGTTGAAAATAATCTGATGAACATATATATCCCACACGCCGAAAGGCGGCTTGTAGGGTATTTATGAAGATGTAGATGTAGATTTATATAGCTGACGTACAGGAATAGTAAATTATGAAAACCAAATGTCAGCATGCATAACATAAGAACAATTCTCTTGCCCATTGAAATAAGTTAAGGACTAATCACTGGCGACGTTACACTTTCCAATAAAACGAAAATTATAAACGACTTAAACGAATTTACAATAGCACTAACACAGTACAAATAACTTTTCTAAAGAAAGGGAATCTTCGACAGAGACGAAAGAATCGAAGTAACCTACAATCAATGTCTCCAAAGGTTGTAAAAACAACGAATACGGCCGCAAATAACCAATTCCGTATCGCACATTTTCGTATTAATATTTTCAAAAGTTATTACATTCATTGTGATTGTATTATGTTTTGTTTTTAACTATCGTCCGAACAGATGTATTCTGCTTTGATTCCTTTCTTTTAACCAACCGAACTAATTTTGGTGTGGGTTAAACCATGCTACGAAGATAACGGTATTCACTCATATTTTATGATGAAGAAAAGGAAATTTTCCTTGATTTGTTCTTGAATGATGTTAGATTTTTTTTAATAAGACGACAATAGAAACTTGAAATCTGCTGAAGTAATTAAAATGAAAGTTGTGAACAACTGAAAATCATTTAAATAATTTTTTATCGAGTGATATACTATCCCTGTCATTCCTCACTTCATGAGGGTGGTATAACATCTGATATTAAAATGCCATAATGATGACAGATCTTAATAACACAAAGTTGATATTTAAAATAATGACCTCCTAATGTCAAAAATTATATAGCTCAAACATTTCTATCCGTGGAAACAAATTTAGAGACAATGAGTGGTGAATTACACATTTCGTCGTTCGTAATTCATCAAAGGGCGAGGCTCCTACTTAATACATTTTTTGGCCGCATGGAGCGGTAACATCGCTCTGGCTCCTATTTTAATTCTTAGAAATCGAAATTAGCTAGTGTATATTGTACATTATAGTACTTCGGTGAATTATCGTGGGAAAAAAATTTTAGATCAATTTATTTTTGCTGGAACCCTTTGGACAACTTAGCTCAGAGTCATTTCAGCCAACTTAAAAAACTGCACTAGCGCGACCTCGTAGCATAAACAAAACTACTTGAACACTCGTCTGCTGTTTTGTGTCATTTCCCTCTTGGGTTGCACGGGTTACTGCTTGAGAAGGATCAAGGGGATCTTACTGGAAAGATGGAGAGACATCGCAACCATAGCAACGTCGTTCACTTTAAAGATTACTGAGGTTATTGACGATTGTGTACTAAACGAAGAAACAGTGGGCCGGGCCGTGTTCGGTACTCGCTGACTTTTTGTATGCTGTGGGCGAGACGGATGCCGAAGAGTCGATATAGAGCGAATCTCTACAGTCAATGAAGAAGGATGCGTCCTCCGTTATTTTTCTTCCCCATAACGACCTCGAGACGGGTAAGTAGTCGTTTTTTCTTCTTCATTTTCTAAAGCGCATAATTGTCGTAGATTAGAATATTGCTCCAAGCTTGTATCGATTTTAAACGATTGGATTATTGCGTTACCTCTATTTTCCAGAGTATTTTTCTTGCGCAGTGATTTACACTATCAATCTTATCGATACCTGGAATATTTACTGCAGAGAGTTAATAAAAGGTTTTTAGAAAGTCGTACTCTGACGACTTTTTAGCCGAATGAAGATTTTTCCTACATTGATTTTTTTAATAATCATAGTTCTTTTCAAGCATGATAGTAGCAAATACCAATGCTCAGCTGTAGAGTCATAATATTTAATATCATTAGGTGATCCCAATCAATGACAGCGCGTATAGGAAATCGATAAAAGCGCTGCATAAAATTTCAGTGTATGAATCCTTTAGCAAGGTGGAAATTAAGGCGCGCGGTAGGTAATTAATGGGATTGGTATGTTTCTACCCCTATGAGCCATGAATAATTTGTCAAATGCTTTCTACGTTACCCTTTGATAGATAAGTCTAGTTTGACCGTAATTGCATTCTTTCATGACTTCTAACATAACTTAAAATAGCCCCAAAAATTCATATTCTTCAATAAAACTTTCCTGCTGTTTTTTATACTGTGGTTCGGTGTTTTTCTCTTTAACGGTTTAAGTTAAAAAAGCTTATGTTATGTTAATGATAGAATGGGTTTCTGTGTTTACTTGTTAGTACTTGCGCGGAATTGAGCGTATTCGAGTGCCGCCAAAAGTGAAAATAATTTTCCGCTAGTAATAGAGACTGACCATAATTAGCTGCAGGAAGAAACTGAAGATGAAATTTTTTTTACGAAGAGGAAAGAATGAGTACAAAAGGAGGTTATTTGGGAAAGTATCGTCAATCATAGTGAGGGCGGGAAGTGGGTTATTTGGGAAAGTATCGTTAATGTTTGTTCGAGCGAAGAAGAGACTTGTGGAATTTTTTATGAAATCTATTAATGATGGAGAAGACAATGTAAGATCTTGAGGGAATTTAGAATTTCCAGTTATTGATTTGAACCATTTTAGTAGTTATTTTAGGGTCCTCTATAACATAACATTTAAAAAATAGTCGGAAATCAGACCTGAACAACGGAGAGAGATAGTCGATGAAATTCATTTCATAAAACCTTTTCGTGACATTACAGGCAAAAGGAAAAAGTATCCTGAGAACGTTCACCTACATTGTTAATTATGCAACTGGAGAAAAGTTGGAGTCTTTGATGAATAATCGAGCCTATCACCAAAATATATTAACGTTTTAAAGAAGATAATGGTTTTAGAAGCTTATAGCTCCATAATGTGGTCAACTGTTAAGCAATTCTTCGAAAATAACTTCGACCTTTGGTTTGCATTCGACGGAAGTAAAAATTTAGCTATCAACATCTATATGTGTACATTGCAAGCCGCCTTTCGACGTGGGGCAGAAAGGACAAGCTCCGTAAATCGATTACTTTCGCGTATCATTCGCGGAAAAACATTTAAGAAAATGTAAGCGACCTGTTGTAGCTAGGGTTTCCGGGCGGGAATTTCTTCCAGCCAGTCCTCGGGAAGGTTTTCGATTTTTCCGATCTCAAGTACCGGGAAAATTTGAAAACTATAAGATCAAGCAGATAAGAAATTTTTCTGCAAGAGAATTTCAGAGAAATATCACGATTTTCTGATCGGGAGCCAGTTCAAATAAAGGATAGTGTAATAAATACCAGTGGAAACTGAAGCATTACCGAAAACTATGTTTAAAATCGTCCATCATATTTAAAGTGAAGCTCTCTGTCATTGAGGTTCATTTGGTTGAAATGGGGCTATTCGATCGGATATCTAGCAAGAGAATGTGGTTATTTTTTATCTCTATTTGTGAGTAAAAAGGATAAATATAACAAAAGAAATTGAAAAGATAACGTAAAAATATTTCCAAAACAGCGGGTACATGGGAGAGCAATGAAGTGTATTGCGGGGTTGCCCCCGCAATACACTTCACTCTGATTATCAATTTTAAATTAATTATTGCAACGAAACTAAGGCCCATTCATACGAACGCTGTTTCACTTTTTCATTACTCTACTACCACTATCACCACAAAAAGTTTCATCTAAATCCCCGGAAAAAAGTGAGAGCCTCTCCTTGTTAGAAGAGCCTGATGACCTAAATGTTAAATATTCTTAATCAAATTAACTTGCATGTTATGAAGTTTTATACGGTGAGTAGAATATGTAGAGATCCGGTTATAAATCGTGATGTCATAAATAAGTGTCACCCCACCTCCTTCATGTTGTCATATACCCCACCCCTTCGCCACCTTTGGGTGGAAATTCCCGTCTCGAAGGCGCCTGGAAGGGGTTCACGTGTATTTCTTACCTGGGCGCATTTTCAAGAATTCATTTAGGGTATTTTGCGTTAAGATAGAAAGTCGCAATTCACGGTGTTGATAGAATGGATAGATATCTATCGTATACTGTAAAGCTTTTCGCCCTAATGGCCCAGGTTCGATGCTAGGACCATTCGAATGACCGAATTTTCAAAAAATCGTTATGGTATTTCCCGGTCTGGTAGAAGGTTGAAATTCGCAACATCGATAGAAGATATAAATTTCTATCGTATGTCGTAAAGATATTTATCCCAATGGACCTAGGCTCGATGCTAGGACAATTCTTATGGACGTATTTTGAAAAATTCGTTTAGGGTAAGCAGATGATGCTGTCACAAAAAAACATGGACTAGGCCAGAGAAATGAACGAGATCATCGCCTGGTAGAGTTTGCATGGCGCACCAATATGTACATAACAAACACATATTTCAAGAAGAGTCCTACAAGGAAGTGGACTTGGAGAGGTCCTAATGGAGTAAAAAACGAAATAGACTACATATTGGTTAACAANCTACACAACCTTTATCACCTTCTAATATTAGGTTAATAAGGTACAGAAACTGTCTTTTAATTTTTGGAAGGCACACTATTTCCAAACCTTCTCTAAGAAAATATTATTTTGAAGGGGGTCTAATATTCCTGTAGTCCCAACATGTATGAAATATGTATGGTACATACAGTAAGTAACATGCAACACGTTTAGGGAAAACAGCTTCAAAACCAGTACTTTAAAGTCAGTAGGTCATTCAGCGAAAGTCATTGATTTCAGAAGAAAAATATAAAACCTACAACTAGTAGAGAATCATTATGGAGATGCTTTGTTTTCATCAGAGACCACTTTCGCCTCTATTTACATAACGAGATGATTTGAAATCGATGATCCAAAACAGCAATCGTTAACAGCAAAATAGTTTATAAGATTTTTAAATGAAAGTTTAAAGTTTCCTTTTCATCCAGAAGGGAACGAAAGAATTCCGAAAGGAAAACAAATTCAAGTGACTAATTGCTTTAAGGAAAGAGTCCACCTTGAACTTCGGAAGAAAGGAAAAGAATTGAAGGTCGTTTGAGGGAAATCGATCTAACTGTACTATTTGGAATAGATAAAGTCGCCTTTTTAGAGAATAATATGACAGTGAAAGGAACGAAAATGGAAAGCAAAACATCAATCAACCTTGGAAAAAGGCCATAGTACATAAGTACGTAAAAACATTTTCACGTCTTCTTAAAGAATAACTGAAATTAAGAGTAAGGGGTACAGTGTCTTTAAGACGGACGGAGGAATACGCGAAGTTTGATACAAAACAACGCAATAAAACTCAAAAAACATTAATTAGTCAAAATTTAATTAATAAGGTGACGAAATGATAGATAGAAAGTTGATTTAAGTCTATAGCATTTCATAGACTTAGAGCTGTTTTAAAAAGGATATTCTCAGAACTATTTTTAAACGTATCTTATCCAAATACTTAAAATGAAGCTGTATTATGATGCAGATCTTTCGTAGAGAAAGTTTAATTAAACGGAATGAAAAAGACATTAGATGTTAGCGTGTGTGCAAAGAGATAGTATTAACGATTAAATGTAAATATAAACCCTCATTACCTCATGTTCTCATAACTCTGGAGAGCCGCAATCCTCCGTCGACTTCGATGACTTCCAAAGGACTTTGAAAACAGGAGAATCAGTAATTTACAAAACAAACAGCGACCACGGAGTGCATATAATATTTTAATATCTGGAAATATAGAAATACAAAACTAAGAAACAAAGTATTGACTTCAATTTAACAAGTCTTTTTCTCTAAAGACATGGGCGTGCATGAACTACCACTGGTAATTTTTAAAGAAGGAATTTCATGACTTACAAATAAGTATTTCCTTTACCATTTAGTCTCATGATATTTGGCTGTAGCCACTAGAATAGATACGAGAGATTAACGTATGATCGAACACATGGTGATAGCGGAAAATTCGGTAAAGCATACTGATTAATATTCATATATTTGTTTACGATAATCATTTGTTTACATGTAGTACAGATCTGTATTTCCTTTACCATTTAGTCTCATGATATTTGGCTATAGCCACTAGAATAGATACGAGAGATTAACGTATGATCGAACACATGGTGATAGCGGAAAATTCCGTAAAGGATAATGATTAATATTCATATATTTGTTTACGATAGTAATTTGTTTACACGTATTTATTATTTATATTTATTTCCCATATTATATTTCCGAATGAATTTATGAGTTATTTAA
>KZ308814.1:389955-401012 GCA_000376725.2 Ladona fulva
TCCTAGTGATTCTAACAAGGTTCTAGATCTATATTCCTGAATTTCTTTATTGGCTTCCTCCTTAACTAGCATTCGCATTTCTCTATACTTTTGTTGCTCTAACTCAAAATTAGCTCCGCATGCTTTAAGTGTCCTCAATCGGGAATCTAATCTAGTGAGAAATAGAATAGAATAATAGCCTCTTCATGAACTACAATAATTATTTTAAAAGTTTGGTCTGTGAAACATCATTATACAACTTCAGATTTCAAATATTTGGTAATGAGTTAGCATTAGTTTCTCCGTAGAAATATACAAAAAATTTCGAATGATATTGCAGCCAAGGCATTTTCATGTTTGGTACTCCTTGCTGTGCGAATGTAATCTCCCTGTCAAAATTACTACGTTTTGTTTATGATGAGTTTATTTAAGTAGTGATAACTTTACTTAATTAAAAATGCATTTACTTAGTAAATGATGATTTCTTTGCTTTAAGATTGCTTTCCTTACGTTCGGACGGGTTCGCTAAGTTAATGATAAGTACGCTTAGTCCACATGGAAGTCTCTTAGTTAAAGATGAGTTATTAATAATGAGTTTTCTTAGTTTACAATGCAAGAAATTATCATGTAATAACTGAGCTGGAATATTTGAAATTGACCTACCCCTCTTATATAAAAGACAGCTTAAAATTCTAGGCCTGCAAAGTACTTTTGGTAAAATATTCATCTTAATCATTTCCTCAGAATTAACTCTTTAATAAGATATTATTTTTGTTTGTTTCTATCATTGTTTAAGAAAGCAAACTTCTTTGCTGATTTTCTATTTTGACGGAAAGTCACGAACAAGTTAAAAATAAGCAAAAGGAATACATTCAATGGTCCAGATAAGTATGCATTAATAACTGCTTAAGACTGGTAGGACCACAAATTATTTATATAATATGCAAATTAGGATCAAATAACAACTAGGAAGGAGGATTAAATAAATTGGGGCAGGTGTCTATCTATATGTGATAGATTAAGATATTGAGGCCTTAAATTTAATTTAGTGCAGCTTATGAATGGTAGGGCTTTGAATTATTTATAGTCAAATACCAGTCTTAAATACTTGCTGAAATGTTATACGCTATTTTATGTTAATTTGTTTTATTTTTACTTTTGAAGGCTTTACCGTTAGCAGACCTGTTTCATAGAATGCCAAATAGGATCGCATAACAACTAAGAAGGAGGATTTAATAAATTGGGTCAGGTGTCTATCAGTATATGAAAGATTAAGATATTGAGGTCTTAAATGTAATTTAGGTCATTTGTGAATCTTAAACAGTTTCTCTGAACTTACTCTTTTAATATCATTTTAATTTGTGTTTCACCCTTCTTTAAGAAGGTAAGCGTCCCTTCTAATTTTCCTCTTCGGCTGGCATAGAAAGATGAGAAACTGAATGAGCAGAAGGCATACATTAAATGGTTTAGTGAAGTAGGTATAAATTACATTTTAGTATTGATAGGAATACAAAGTTTTCTAGGCCGAATGTGGTTCGAAATGATTATATCATAATTAACAACTGAATATCATACCAATAGCAATTTTTGTTGTAACCAGAGACCCTGTATTGCTTTTTCTTCTTTTTTGAAAGTAAGGAAGAATTACATGATAACTTAGCATAAGTAATCCTTGTAGTGGCTTAGCTAGGTATGTACATATAACACAAGTATTAGTAGGATTAATAATTTCTATTGTAAGATGTAGGTCTGAAACATAGGCAAAATATTGAGTCCTTATGCTACATGATGCTTTTCTTCTTACCTTTTAGATGGCAGACATTTTTCCGGTTTTTATATTTTTGCTGGCAAGAATTTTGCAGAAATTTACAGAGGTTAAGTATAATATTGAATGCCTCAGCTTCACATGAAATAAATAATAACATAATAACTATGAATACGGAACAAAGGGATCGCCCAGTTTTGTATGTATGCGGGAAAGTTTAAGTTCGATTTTTTTCTAAATTATTAATAAGGTAATGTGTGTATAAAAACTCTGCTGTAAATAAAATCAATGACTACTTAATAAATACTTTTTCTCTTCTTTTTAGAGGTGGCTTTCTTTTTTGTTATAATTATTGGAGGGCAAGAAATGAGCAGATACTTAAAGAGGGGGAGCAATGCATGCAGCGGAGAAGACCAGTTTGTATGAATGATAGCTTGAGATTGGTAAAAGAAGAAATTATGCATATTCAAATGTGAGTGTTATTCATTTGCTCAAAATTGAAAACTTATTAATGTGGTTTTCTTACTTTTGACTTAGATGGCTACCTTCTTTGCTAATTTTCCCTTAAGGAGTCCAAGAATAATGCAGATAGTAACAGAGCTGAAGGAATAAGTGGAATTTGCCAAATTAGTACGCATTAATCCCAGCATGGAATTGGTATGGATAGAGGTAATGTAAAGGCTACTGATGTCTCTAATTGACTCATAGTGAACTTGTTTTGTAATATATGTACCCACATTTTGATTGATTTTTAATTTCATTTCGGATAGCCACCTTCCTAGTTATCCAGCTGGCATTGTTCAAATGGAGTTGAGAATTCGTAAGACTTGAAATTATATAGAGATCGATGTGAATCTTAAACATTTGTCCAAAATTTGGTGTTAAAAATATTGCTTTTTTTTAATTATGTAGCCTTTCTTCCCTGCCAGTGTTACATTGTAAAATGCTGCAATAGTCACCTTCATGACTGTGAGGGAAGAGTACATGGAGAAGCCCAGTCTGCAATGTACATATGATAGTTTAATTTTCAAAGGGATGGAAAGTATTTGGTCGATTGTGTGCCTATATTTTTTTATCAGTTAAATCCTTTTATAATATATTGTTTTCTTGATTCATTTGCTTCAGATGGTAGCCTTTTTTGCTGATTTTCCCCTTTGTTTCTGTGTTAATATCAAATAATCACTGAGCACAAGGACGAAATAAGGTAGAAATTTTTATTATATATATATGTTGGATTTAGAATGAATGGGCTAGAATGCAATTTAGTTTAAATGAGCCTTATAATGATATTTATAATATTTACTCATGATATTATACATAAGTCTCTTATAACATTTCTTCTGGATGGCAAAGTTTATTGCTGATTTAACTTCCTGCAATGCAAGAAAGTTTCTCATCATAATTATGAGGAAGAAATAAAGGGATTTTTCCGCTTTACATGTGTAAATGAAGGATAGGTATGACTTGAAAATATTTTGAGAATATTTGCTGTAGCAAAATAATCCTCTCTGAATGAACTGTTTCATAATTCATTTTTCGTTCTTTTTTCTTCAATTTTAGAAAACTCCTTTCCTTTGCCGATTATCCTCTCTATAATAAAAGAACAGATAGCCTACTAACATAAAAGGAGAACATGGAGCAGCTGAGCAAGGTCTGTATTATTGATAACTTAATGCCCTTAGGACTAGAATTCATACTTGTCAAATATGCTTTTCAATCTTAGCTGAGAATTAAATCATTTATTGTATGTATGTTTGCTTTTCCTCTCTTTTTAAAGAGTAGTCTTCCTTGCTCTCTTCCTCTGTGAAAGTCAAGAAAGAATGACATCATTGAGCTGTAGGTAAACAAGGAGTACCCAAGATTAGTAAGTATAAATTAGTGAGGAAGATTAGTGGGACTTAAAATATTTATAGTCATAATTTGTTTAGTCCATTTCTCAAACTTAATTAATTAATTTCATAACAATTTTTTCATCTTTATTTTTAGGTGTCCACCATCTTTGTTCATTCCCATTTGTGGAAGTCAGTAATGAATCAGTTAGTAACAGAGCTCAAGGATTTCATGGAATGCCTAACCTTTGTATGTGTAAATGACTGCTTATGAATGGTAGGGCTTAGAATTATTTATAGTCCAATACCAGTTTTAGTTACTNAAATCGGTTTATAATTAATCGTTTTCTCAATTCATTTGCTTTAGATGGCAGCCTTTATTGCTGAGTTACCACTTTGATTGCATGTTAATATCAAATAATAACTGAGAACAAGGACCACATAAGGTAAACATTCTTATCATATATATATATATATATATAAATGGTGACAATGAATGAATGCACTAGAATGCAACTTAGTTTAAATGAGCCTTATGTGATATTCAAAATATTTACTCATTATATCTACATGTATCTTATAACATTTCTTCTGGTAGGATAAATTTATTGCTGATTTTACTTCCTGCAGTGCAAGAAGGTTTCTCATCGTAACTATGCGGAAGAAATAAAGGGATTTCTCCACTTTAGATGTGTAAATGAAAGCATAGATATGACTTGAAGATATTTTGGGAATATTTGAAGTAGCAAAATAATTTTCTCTGAATAAACTGTTTCATAATTAGAAGATCCATATGTATGAGTAGTAGCTTGAGATAGGTAACATAACAAATTAAGCATAGTCAAATGTGGGTGTTATTAATTTGCTCAAAATTGAAACTTTAAAAATGTGGTTTTCTTTCTTTAGATTTAGATGGCTGCCTTCTTTGTTAATTTCCTTTAAGGAGTCCAAGAATAATGCAGATAATAACAGAGCTGAAGGAATAAATGGAGTTTGCCAGATTATTAAGTATAAATCCCAGCATGGGATTGGTACGGATAGAATTAATTTAAAGGCTACTGATGTCTCTAATTCACTCATATTTAATATTTTCTGTGACATATTTATCAGCATTTCGATTGATTTTTTATTTCATTTCAGATAACCGCCTTCCTAGTTATCCGGCTGGCTTTGTTCAAATGGAGTTGAGAATTGGTAAGACTAGAAATTATATAGAGAATGATGAGCATCTTAACCATTTGTACAAAAATAAATGTTAAATATCTTGCTTTTATTAATATGTAGGACACCTTCCCTGCTAGTTTTACATTGTAAAAAGCAGAAATAGTCACCTTCACGACTGTGAGGAAGGGAACATGGAGAAACCCAGCCAACAATGTATACATGATAGTTTAATTTTCGCAGGGATGGAAAGTATTTTGTGTAAAAGTAAATGTGTGCCTAAATTTCTTTTATCAGTTAAATCGGTTTATAATTAATCGTTTTCTCAATTCATTTGCTTTAGATGGCAGCCTTTATTGCTGAGTTACCACTTTGATTGCATGTTAATATCAAATAATAACTGAGAACAAGGACCACATAAGGTAAACATTCTTATCATATATATATATATATATATAAATGGNCACTTGTGTATCTTAAACAGTTTCTCTGAACTAACTTTTTCATAACATATTAATTTGTTTTTACCCTACTTTTAGAAGTTATGCATCTCTGCTGATTTTCCTTTTCGACTGGCATAAAAGGATGAAAAACTGACTTAGCAGAAGGTATACATTTGATGGTCCAGGGTAAAGTATAAGTAATAGTTTAACTTTGTTAAGGATGGAAAGTATTTCATGTCAAATATGTATGTAAATTAGTTTATTATAATATGGGTTTTATATCATAGCAATACTAATTTTTATTTCAAGCAGTCACACTTCTTTGCTAATTTTTGTGTGTTAAAGGCAAGAAATAATTACAAGATAATTGATAATAAGTAATTCTTTAGTGGCCCACGCATTTTATATTAATCACAGTTTAGTATTGGTGTTGTTGGTAATTATTAATATTTAAAGACAAGTATTAACGATTTAAAAAATATTAGCTCCTTTAAAGTATGTTAAGGTTTTTCTTCGTACCTTTTACATGGCAGACTTTACTGCTGATATTATGCTTTTGGTGGAAATAATCAATGAGATAATCATTTAGAATAAGTATTACATTGAATGTCCTGCTTCATATGAAAGAAATAATCACATAGTAACTGTGAATAATGAATACAAGGAATTGCCCAGCCTCCTATGTATAATAGAAAGTTCCATTTCGATAATACTAGAAACTATTCATAAGTAAATGTGAGTTTAATCTTTTGCTGAAAATTAATTAATTGTTTTCTTCTTTTTAGAAATTGAATTCTTTACTGATTTAATTTTTGGGGGGCAAGAAATTAACAGAGACTTAAAAATATTAAGGAATGCATGAGGTGGAGAAGATCCATATGTATGAGTAGTAGCTTGAGATAGGTAACATAACAAATTAAGCATAGTCAAATGTGGGTGTTATTAATTTGCTCAAAATTGAAACTTTAAAAATGTGGTTTTCTTTCTTTAGATTTAGATGGCTGCCTTCTTTGTTAATTTCCTTTAAGGAGTCCAAGAATAATGCAGATAATAACAGAGCTGAAGGAATAAATGGAGTTTGCCAGATTATTAAGTATAAATCCCAGCATGGGATTGGTACGGATAGAATTAATTTAAAGGCTACTGATGTCTCTAATTCACTCATATTTAATATTTTCTGTGACATATTTATCAGCATTTCGATTGATTTTTTATTTCATTTCAGATAACCGCCTTCCTAGTTATCCGGCTGGCTTTGTTCAAATGGAGTTGAGAATTGGTAAGACTAGAAATTATATAGAGAATGATGAGCATCTTAACCATTTGTACAAAAATAAATGTTAAATATCTTGCTTTTATTAATATGTAGGACACCTTCCCTGCTAGTTTTACATTGTAAAAAGCAGAAATAGTCACCTTCACGACTGTGAGGAAGGGAACATGGAGAAACCCAGCCAACAATGTATACATGATAGTTTAATTTTCGCAGGGATGGAAAGTATTTTGTGTAAAAGTAAATGTGTGCCTAAATTTCTTTTATCAGTTAAATCGGTTTATAATTAATCGTTTTCTCAATTCATTTGCTTTAGATGGCAGCCTTTATTGCTGAGTTACCACTTTGATTGCATGTTAATATCAAATAATAACTGAGAACAAGGACCACATAAGGTAAACATTCTTATCATATATATATATATATATATAAATGGTGACAATGAATGAATGCACTAGAATGCAACTTAGTTTAAATGAGCCTTATGTGATATTCAAAATATTTACTCATTATATCTACATGTCTCTTATAACATTTCTTCTGGTAGGATAAATTTATTGCTGATTTTACTTCCTGCAGTGCAAGAAGGTTTCTCATCGTAACTATGCGGAAGAAATAAAGGGATTTCTCCACTTTAGATGTGTAAATGAAAGCATAGATATGACTTGAAGATATTTTGGGAATATTTGAAGTAGCAAAATAATTTTCTATGAATGAAATGTTTCATAATTCATTTTTTCTTTTTTTCTTCAATTTTAGAAAACTGTTTTCCTTTGCCGATTATCCTCTCTAGAATGCCGGAACAGATTGCCTACTAACATAAAAAGAGAACATGGAGCATCTGAGCAAGGCCTGTAGTATTGATAACTTAATGCCCTTATGACTAGAATTCATACTTGTCAAGTATGCTTTTTAATCATTAGCTGAGAATTAAACCATTTATTGTATGAAAGCTTGCTTTTCCTTTCTTTTTAAAAAGTAGCCTTCCTTGCTCTCTTCCTCTGTGAATGTTAAGAAAGAATGACTTATCATTGAGCTGTATGTATACAAGGAGTACCCAAAATTAGTAAGTATAAATTAGTGTGGAAGATCAGTTGAACATAAAATATTTATAGTCATAATTTGTTTAGTCCATTTCTCAAACTTAATTAATTAATTTCATAACAATTTTTTCATCTTTATTTTTAGGTGTCCACCATCTTTGTTCATTCCCATTTGTGGAAGTCAATATTGAATCAGTTAGTAACAGAGCTCAAGAATTTCATGTAATGCCAAACCTTTGTATGTATAAAGGACAGCTTATGAATGGTAGGGCTTTGATTTTTTTATAGTCAAATACCAGTCTTAGTTACTTGTTGAAATGTTATACGTTATTTTATGTTAATTTGTTTTATTTTTACTTTTGAAAGCTTTACTGTTTACAGAGCTGTATCATAGACTTCAAAGTAGGATCACATAACAATTAAGGAGGAGGATTAAAGAAATTGGGGCAGGTGTCTATCAGTATAAGATAGATTAAGATATTGACGTCTTAAATGTATTTTAGGTAATTTGTGAATCTTAAACAGTTTCTCTGAACTTACTCTTTTAATATCATATTAATTTGTGTTTCACCCTTCTTTAAGAAGGTAAGCATCTCTGCTAATTTTCCTCTTCGGCTGCCATAAAAGGATGAGAAACTGAATCAGCAGAAGGCATACATTAAATGGTTTAGTGAAGTAGGTATAAATTACAGTTTAGTATTGGAAGGAATATAAAGTTTTCTAGGCCAAATGTGGATCGAAATGATTTTATCATAATTAAAAACTTAATATCATACCAATAGTAATTTTTGTTTTAAGCAGACACCCTGTATTGCTTTTTCTTCTTTTTTGAAGGTAAGGAAGAATTACATGATAACTTAGCATAAGTAATCCTTGTAGTGGCTTAGCTAGGTATGTATATATATATAACACAAGTATTAGTAGGATTAATAATTTCTTATGGTAAGATGTAGGTCTGAAACATTGGCATAATATTGAGTCCTTATGCTATATGATGCTTTTCTTTTTACCTTTTAGATGGCAGACTTTTTTCATGATTTTACATTTTTGCTGGCAAGAATTTTTCAGAAATTCACAGAGGTTAAATATAATATTGAATGCCTCAGCTTCACATGAAATAAATAATCACATAACAACTATGATTAAGGAACAAAGGGATCGCCCAGCTTGGTATGTATAAGGGAAGGTTTAAGTTTGATTTGTTTCTAAATTATTTATAACGAAATGTGTATAAAAACTCTGCTGTAAATTAAATCCATGACAATTTAATAAATCCTTTTCTCTTTTTTTAGAGGTGGTTTTCTTTTTTGATATAATTTTTGGAGGGCAAGAAATGAGCAGATACTTAAAGAGAAGAAGCAATGCATGGAGTGGAGAAGCTCAGTTTGTATGAATGATAGCTTGAGATTGGTAAAACCAGAAATTACGCATATTCAAATGTCAGTGTTATCCATTTGCTCAAAATTGAAACTTTATTAATGTGGTTTTCATTCTTTCGACTTAGATGGCTGCCTTCTTTGCTAATCTTCCTTTAAGGAATCCAAGAATAATGCAGATAATAACAGAGCTGATGGAATAAATGGAATTTGCCAAATTAGTATGAATTAATCCCAGCATGGAATAGGTATGGATAGAAGTAATTTAAAGGCTACTGATGTCTCTAATTGACTCATAGTGAACTTGTTCTGTAATATATGTACCCACATTTTGATTGATTTTTAATTTAATTTCAGCCATCTTCCTAGTTATCCAGCTGGCTTTTTACAAATGGAGTTGAGAATTGGTAAGACTAGAAATTATATAGAGATCGATGTGCATCTTAACCATTTGTCCAAAATTTAGTGTTAAATATATTTTTTTTTAATTATGTAGGCTTTTTTCCCTGCTAGTAAAATGCTGATATGGTCACCTTCATGACTGTGAGGGAAGAGTACATGGAGAAGTCCAGTCTACAATGTACATATGATAGTTTAATTTTCGAAGGGATGGAAAGTATTTTGTCGATCCTAAATTTCTTTATCAGTTAAATCCTTTTATAATATATTGTTTTCTTGATTCATTTGCTTTAGATGGCAGCCTTTTTTGCTGAGTTACCCCTTTGATTGCATGTTAATATCAAATAATAACTGAGCACAAGGACGACATAAGGTAGAAATTTTTATTATATATATATGTTGGATTTAGAATGAATGGGCTAGAATGCAATTTAGTTTAAATGAGCCTTATAATGATATTTATAATATTTACTCATGATATTATACATAAGTCTCTTATAACATTTCTTCTGGATGGCAAAGTTTATTGCTGATTTAACTTCCTGCAATGCAAGAAAGTTTCTCATCATAATTATGAGGAAGAAATAAAGGGATTTTTCCGCTTTACATGTGTAAATGAAGGATAGGTATGACTTGAAAATATTTTGAGAATATTTGCTGTAGCAAAATAATCCTCTCTGAATGAACTGTTTCATAATTCATTTTTCGTTCTTTTTTCTTCAATTTTAGAAAACTCCTTTCCTTTGCCGATTATCCTCTCTATAATAAAAGAACAGATAGCCTACTAACATAAAAGGAGAACATGGAGCAGCTGAGCAAGGTCTGTATTATTGATAACTTAATGCCCTTAGGACTAGAATTCATACTTGTCAAATATGCTTTTCAATCTTAGCTGAGAATTAAATCATTTATTGTATGTATGTTTGCTTTTCCTCTCTTTTTAAAGAGTAGTCTTCCTTGCTCTCTTCCTCTGTGAAAGTCAAGAAAGAATGACATCATTGAGCTGTAGGTAAACAAGGAGTACCCAAGATTAGTAAGTATAAATTAGTGAGGAAGATTAGTGGGACTTAAAATATTTATAGTCATAATTTGTTTAGTCCATTTCTCAAACTTAATTAATTAATTTCATAACAATTTTTTCATCTTTATTTTTAGGTGTCCACCATCTTTGTTCATTCCCATTTGTGGAAGTCAGTAATGAATCAGTTAGTAACAGAGCTCAAGGATTTCATGGAATGCCTAACCTTTGTATGTGTAAATGACTGCTTATGAATGGTAGGGCTTAGAATTANATAGTGAACTTGTTCTGTAATATATGTACCCACATTTTGATTGATTTTTAATTTAATTTCAGCCATCTTCCTAGTTATCCAGCTGGCTTTTTACAAATGGAGTTGAGAATTGGTAAGACTAGAAATTATATAGAGATCGTTGTGCATCTTAACCATTTGTCCAAAATTTAGTGTTAAATATATTGTTTTTTTAATTATGTAGGCTTTTTTCCCTGCTAGTAAAATGCTGATATGGTCACCTTCATGACTGTGAGGGAAGAGTACATGGAGAAGTCCAGTCTACAATGTACATATGATAGTTTAATTTTCGAAGGGATGGAAAGTATTTTGTCGATCCTAAATTTCTTTATCAGTTAAATCCTTTTATAATATATTGTTTTCTTGATTCATTTGCTTTAGATGGTAGCCTTTTTTGCTGATTTTCCCCTTTGTTTCCGTGTTAATATCCAATAATAACTGAGCACAAGGACGACATAAGGTAGACATTTTCATTATAT
>KZ308814.1:432204-443386 GCA_000376725.2 Ladona fulva
GTTAATTAAACGATCAATTAGCATTTAAATAACAACATATCATTGATTTATTTAAATATGGTAAAGATTCCCATCTTCCAGCCTTTTCTAAACGACTACCTACTTCGCTACACTCTTGACAACTTCCTTTTCGCAGTAAGTAGTTGATGAGGATAGCTTTGTTAACATTAATGTGCACAGCCACAGCATTTAACATACTGTTTTAATTCCCTTAACTGAGTATTACTGTTAGTTTCCTCAGTATTCAGTCGTAGTCCTAATATTATACATCTAGGTATCTAGGAACTAGGTGTCTAGGAACTATTATATATCTCGGTAACACTATTTTCAATAATAAGTGTGCGTAGATATAGATACAAGCAAAATTCTTAAAAATGTATTCATTTTGAACAGTATGAGAGTTGATGAGAAGGCTATATCACGGCATGTTCGTCACTTATCGTGTTCTATTTAGTGAATTTCTGTATGAAGCCATTAAGTAAGGCTTTGTTTTTTCTTTTTCCGAATATATTGGCAACTTTCCTGAGTAACTTCCAAAACGTTGTTCGTTTAAGCAGTGATTCGTCATCATTTACAACTTCTGAGACTGATTTCATCGTTGGTGGGATGTTATTAAAAAATAAGGAATGAANGAAGTCAAGAAAGAATAACATGCTAAGTGAGCAGTAAGTATACATGGTGTGGCCCATCTTAGTATGTATATATGATTAATGGGACTTAAACTATTTATAGTCATAATTTGTTTAGTTCTTTTCTCAAACTTAAATCACTAATTTCATACTAATTTTTTCATCTTTATTTTTAGGCATCCACTATTACTGTTCATTCCCATTTGTGGAAGTCAATAACAAATCAGGTAGTAACAGAGCATAAGGATTTCATGGACTCCCAAACCTTTGTATGTATGAAGGACAGCTTAATATTGGTATGGCTTAGAGTTATTTATAGTCAAATTCCAGTCTTAATTACCTGCTGAAATTTTATACTTTATTTNTTTTTTTTTATGATGTAGGTCACCTTTTCTGCTCTATTTACATTGTAAAAAGCAGAAAAAGTCTCCTTCATGAATGTGAGGGAAGAGTACATGGAGAAGCCCAGCTTACTCTGTTCATATGATACATTCCTATTTTGGTAGGGATGGAAAGTATTTTGTCAACTGTGTGCCTTTATTTTTTTATCAGTTACATCCTCTTATAACATACTGTGTTCTTGATTCATTTTCTTTAGAAGGCAGCTTTTTTCTGATTTTCTCTTTTGATTCCGAGTTATGGTCAAATAATAATTCAGGACAAAGACTACATCAGGTAGACATATTTAGTATATATATATAAGTAGATATATCTGTATGTGTGTGTGTGGATGCCTAAGAATGAATGGACTAGAATTTAATTTAGTTTCAATGAACCTCATGATGATGTTATTATATTTACTCATTATATCTTACATACATCTCTTTTAACATATCTCCTGGTAGGCAAACTTTATTGCTGATTTTACTTCTTGCAGTGCAAGAAAGTTACTCATCATAACAATGGAGAAGAATTGAAGAGTTTTTTCACTTTAGATGTGTAAATGAAAGCAGAGGTTTGACTTAATGTTATTTTGAGAATATGTGAAGTAGCTGAATAAATTTCTCTGAATGAACTGTTGAATAATTTGTTTTTTGTTTTTTTTTTCTTTGGTTTTAGGAAACTGTTTTCCTTAGCCGATTATCTTCTCTACAATGTAAGGAAAGATTACCTACTGAAATTAAAAGAGAACATGGAGTAGCTGAAGGAGGTATGTATTATTGATAACTAAATGGCCTTAGGACTAGAAATTATACTTGGCAAATATGCTTTTAAATCATTAGCTGGGAATTCAATCATTTAATGTATGTAAGTTTGTTTTTCCTTCTTTTAAAAAAGTAGCCTTCCTTGCTCACTTCCTTTGTGGAAGTCAAGAAAGATTTTCTTACTAACTGAGCAGTACGTATACATGAGGTGTTCCCTCTTATTATGCATTAATTAGAGAGTAAGATTAGTGGTACTTAAACTATTTATAGTCATAATTTGTTTAGGTCTTTTCTCCACCTTAAATCACTAATTTCATAATAATTTTTTATCTTTATTTTTAGGCATCCACTATTTTTGCTCATTCGCTTATGTGGAAGTCAATATCGAATCTGGTTGTAATAGAGCTTATGGATTTCATGGACTGAGAAACCTTTGTATGTATAGAGGACAGCTTAATATTGGTATTCTTAGAGTTATTTATAGTCAAATACCAGTCTTAAACTTGCTGAAATTTCATACTTTAATTTATGTTAATTTATTTTAGTTTTACTTTTGAAGGTTTTACAATTTGCAGACCAGAATTTTGAGGTATTCTTTTAGTTTTGTACTCTTTTATTGTATAATAATAATTAATTGTTCTTTAGCATTTCAATTTATCATGAAGCTATTTAAGTAATTTCTTAGTTTAATTTGAAATTTTCATAAGTATTTCATCATTATCAATTTAGTNATCAACTATGTTTAGTGAATGAACCAGCGAATCTGAAATTTAGAAAAATCGTCTACAACAAGAGTTATTTCAAGAGAAATAAATAACTTCTGTAAGAATGATACTTGTTTACTTAACAACTACTGCAAAATTCGTTTCCGTACAGAAGATTTGAACATTTGTGAGATGAAGGGGAACTTTTGCGGACAGCGCATTCAAGAATCATCACGGGATATTACAGAATACGTTCAATGAGAGTAATATCATCTCATGCAGACGTCGTTGCCTTATTTAGTCATTTTATCGCATTATATTATCAGGAATTTGTTTTGAAAATGTTTCTTGTTTATCTTTAAGACAGTTAGTAATGAGGAAAAGAACCCTGTCAATTGCTGAAAAAATCCATCGCAATTCTATAATTTCTACGCTTGGGTTATAATTACATGGCCAGAATGACGATTCCCCAAAGCGCTTTAAAATCAAGGAAAAGCCTGAGGTATTGAAAGTACAGTGGGAGGGGTGGGCCATCGCAGATACGGTGAATGCGAGAATTCCTACAATATCTAGCAGCCCTGCCTCTTCTACTCAGTTATCACACGTTTATCTTCCTCGTAAGCCGTTCACACGGTGGTCATCAGTCCAGTATTCTATATTGTGCAAAGCGATTCCATCGAAACTCCATGAATAATTTTCGACTTTGAGATATTTTATAGGAATAGAAATAGGAAAGTAATGCTGGTAGTTATTAAAGAAGTGTTCTCCGGGATAGCCTACAGCGTCACGAGTTCGTCCTTCGTGAAAGCATTAAAAAAATAATATTTGTATATGAAATGAAATAGCGATATCAAATTAAGCAACTGTATAAAATGTCTGTGAAATTAGTATCAGATTTACAGTTACCACGATTCTCGACAATAAGGAATGATCTTTATTTAATCTTATTAGAGCCCATCTTTGAGTTCAACAAAAACGTTAATTGTTTTTTTTCTCTCGATTTAAAACAGCGGACTCAGCCTTTAAAGCAACGTTAATAGTAGTGGCATGCCCTGAAGAACATTTCCCTTTCAAAGATATCGTATTCTCCGTATCCCTCGGCACTAGATAAAAATAATGAAATAAGAACGGAATACTAAATAAAATGAACGCATTGCATATCTGAAGCAAAGAAGGATGGATCTTTAACTTTCATTAAATTCGATTAGGCATAGTTTATCGCCAAAATTCTATTCAGGCGGTTCCTTCCGAGATTCCGCATGTCTTAACAGTTTCGTTTTCGTTCCTCGAGCTTCGGCTCGAATAAATGACTGCCTCTGTAAAACGTAGGTCCGATCTCCCGATCAAGCAGAGTCGACTGTACTTACTATCTCTTTGATTCATTTAATATCTGAACTAATGTAATATTTGTAAAAGTGCATGCTAGCCATGTGTTTCAGCTTTTAAGCCACTTTGTAGCAACATTTTGGGGAAACTTCAACAATATAAACAAAAATTAATTGACATCTCCGCCAATAAAAGGCATCTGCCGTTCCCTTTAACTCGTGTTGAATGCGATAAGAGAACACCTCTATTCATACAAATCGGTGAAGAGCAGTTCTCGTTCTCAAGAATAGTTCAAATCCTCGCGGTTGCCGCGCCTGCTACAATTACATAAAGGCAGATGTGTCGACGCGCAGCGCTTTCTGGTCGGTACATCCCTAAGTACGAGAAAAAGGCATATCACTTAGATGCATGAACGCGAGCGCTCTATAAGATTACTGTATGACATAACTTATCTCAGTAATGTTTATCACATTATAATTCACTATACGCCTTCACATAGCTGATGTTTGAATATGTTTTCAGGGGCATCGTTGGACGGCATCGATGGACCTGTGGGCCGCTACCGCCGTGGGATATCGCCGGTGGAACGGGGGCCGCGACCACCGTGGGATCCGGAGGGCGCCGAAGAGAGAAGAGGACGGCCTCTTCCATCCCCGCTCAAGGTAATTATCAAACATCCAAGAATTTCTGCAAACATCTGAGGATTTGAGTCGTTACAATTGAGAATATTAGGATCAGGGGGCGACACTCCATAAGAGGGGAGAGGATCTGTGTTTTTCCACAGTCAGAATATAGATGGCATTGTAAACCGTCTGCTAGGCCACCTTTCTGCTATGGTGCCATTTTAATTTTTTCATCTTATTCGCCATTTTTGATTTATAAATTTTTTATTCAGTTTCGCTACCGAAATAAACTCCTAGAGGAAGTTTTAAAGGAAAATAAATAACACAAACAGAATCTATTTTTAAGTGACATTTTTACTATAAAATTTCAATAAACAACCAGAAATGTACAAAAATCCACCACAGCATCAAGGATTACAATTTCAACTGATTCATGATTATTACAAATACTGATTAGTAAATGAGTAATTACAAATAGAAATAACAAGACATGACAACGAATTTTATACAGCTAGTAGAATTATAATTGCAATGGATTAAAGAATAATTACAAATAGAGTATGCTTTAAAACAAGGCATTTAAGAAGTTATATAATTAAACAACCAGCAGTTTGTAACAAATTTATAGCAACATCTAGAGTAAGAATAGTTATTTAATATAAAAATGCTCAGTGTCTTGGTGGTAATTTAATTTTGAAAATTAGAAATTAAATTGCATTAAAACTGCTGATAAATTCCTTAAATAGGGAAAAACACTGCAAAGTCCATTGATAGAATCACTTAAATTCATCATAGTATATTTAATGGAGAAGAAAGTCATAGCACAAAGTATGAAAACTGCTTTTACTGTATTTTTACATCTTCTATTGAATTTCAACTCAAAGAACATGAGAATTACAACATTCAATTGTAATAATCCTATATTTTAGCATGCTGAACTGCAGTTATACAAATTATAAGTATTTATTAGGTAGAAGTTTTGGAACTTCTTTTCGAATTGAGTCAAACAAGAGGACTACACTTGTAATAATTCAAATTTTCAAACTAGGAATTAACATTTTATATTCAATGGAAGATTTAATTTACTTATCCAGAAATCCAAGTAATCCAACCACACAATCACTTTTGTCAAAGATAAATTCCAGTAAATGATTGGAAATATATGTTCTATCAGTGACGAAGTGAATCATTTGCTTTTTATTTATTCACAAAGATTTTCAATGTTTCATATACAAATTTCATAATCTTCTGGATCTACAAGATTATTACTGAGATTGAAAACATATTCTTTATCTGGTTAAGAAAACAATAACTTCTCTACCGACTGACTAGCCTAGCTTTATAGCAGCACACAATCCACTCCACCATGAGGTGATGTCCCTCAGAAAGATAACTAAATATAGTTGATAGTTAACAGCTCAAAGTAATGTTAACATTCTTAATTTAAAATCAAAATGTGACAGAACCACACTGAAATCCAAACATAAACACTAAGTGTATCTGGCCATCATAAATAGTTTCTTTTGGTCCTCAAACCAGTATACAATTCTTTGCTTCACAGCCCTACTTTTAAGTTTAAAACATTCAGCAAGGATTCTTGGTTAAGCTGTAGAAAGCTACAACACTTTCTTTGATACACTAACCTTAACCCATGTCATCTCTGTGGCAGTTAGTATGTTAAGATATCCTTTCACAGTTCCAGATTGTCTGCTAGCATGCCAGTTGATATTCCTGGATCTTATTCCTCCAAAAATTACAAGCAATCAAACTTATTTGCATATTTCCAAAATTGCAAATGCCCTAATAATGCCTTCATTGAGGCCTTAAATATTGTGCAATAGATAAAGAAATCTGGATACTGTCACTGCTGAAGATGAAAAAAAACCCTGAAATTGGAAATAGAAGTAAAGGAATGATTAAAGAATTTCAAAATACATCCATACTTAAATAATATCTAATACATAAACAATAAATGTGTTTTTCATACACAAACATATGTGCATGCTCACACCACAGTATACTAACCAGCTGAATAGATAGTCATCAGGTCGCTGACCACCAAAAGACCAAAAGTGAACAGTAATTCTGATACTAAGTTTGCTATGTTCCTGAAAACAAATAGAATACAAAACCCAAAAAATGTGAGCTTGATATGGCTCATAGATATTTTTTTATCTAATTCATAGCAAACACTGAAAAAGTAGCTTCTAGGAAACTTATTCTTTAACTATTTTTCATTGACATCTCTCCTGGAAATAATGATTTCTTATCAACTTCTCTGGGGCTTCTAGCAATATCATCAAAGTTCAATTGGTATCCCTGCTTTTCGGTAGATTTAGTCATAGAGAGAGAGACATACAGTCCGTACAGTCCTCTTTCTTGCAAACTGACTACAACTAGCGCCTCCCTTCTGACCTCTCGACGAAAATCGGCATAACTCAAAACTCAAACAAATGAAAACGTGTCGCCCCCCTGATTAGGATATAACTCAGTAATGTTTATCACATTATAATTCGCTGGACGTTTTCACTACTAGATAGCTGATGTTTGAATATGATTTCAGGGGCACCGTTGGATGGCATCGATGGACCTGCGGGCCGCTACCGCCGTGGGATATCGCCGGTGGAACGGGGGCCGCGACCACCGTGGGATCACCGGAGGGCGCCGAAGAGAGAAGAGGATGGCCTCTTCCATCCCCGCAGAAGGTAATTAACAAACATCCAAGAATTTCTGCAAACTGCTGAGGAATTGAGTCATAAACATCGAGAGAATTAGGATATAACTATAACTAATATAAGAGAAAGAAAGTTGAGCTTTTATAAAACGATTCATCCATTTCCTGATTGCTTGTTATGATCTCATTGATTTGATCACCAACAAGAATTCAGAAGGAAAATTTCCATTCATTTGGTAAAAATATTGGATTTTATCTCATTCATGATTTCATCAAAATCAGTATAAAATTTTGCTCAATTTGGTTAAAAACATTCTTTGTAGGATTCATGTTGGAGGAGCATGCCAAACACCAGAGGTCCAAGATGGTCCATGCAGAAATACCTGGAAGAAGCCAACCAGTAACTGCAGCCAGTGTACCGTGCACATTACTAGTGGCTGAAGTGTGCAGAATGAGGACCATTAAAATGGATATCAGCTTCAGTAGCAAAGGTGAGTGATTTAGTTGTAACATTAAGATTAAGGAGGACAGGTATAGCTTAGTTAGATTAAAAAAAGCAGGAAAATAACCCTTGGCTCATTTAGGGGGTTTAGTTGGGAGTTAAATAGCATGGAAAATATAAAATATAAGGTAGACAATTGAAAAAAAGTAACATGCAGAAGATAAGTGAGAGGTGATAATTTTAGAGGAAAAGAAATGAGTAGGGGAGGGGGTAATAATTGGGAAAGGATAATGAAAGAAAGAGATTAAAGGGGAAGTAGGGGAGGAACGGGTACTAGGAGGGGAGGGGATGAGTGCTATTAGGGGAGCTTGGAGGGGGAAGTAGGGGAGGTAATGTAGGAGAGGTAAAGTAGGGGAGGCGAAGTAGGGGAGGCGAAGTAGGGGAGGCGAAGTAGGGGTGGTGAAGTAGGGGTGGTGAAGTAGGGGAGGTATATCAGGGGAGGCAAAGTAGGGGAGGTAAAGTAGGGATGAGCTAACTGGGGAGGGGAGGGAGGGGAAGGAGGGGAATGAGGGGAGGGGAAGGGAAGGAGAAGGGGAATGAGGGGAGGGGAATGAGGGGGTGAGGGGAGGGGAATGAGGGGAGGGGATTCGAGGGGAGGGGAATTGAGGGGAGGTGAAGTCGAGGAGGGGAAGTAGGGGAGTAGCATTATTCTGATATTCTTTTATCCTATTCATTTAGGATATTTTTAATTGCTTACCTTTCCATATTTTTCCATTAAATGCTAACTTATTGTTCATGAATTAATTAATTTTTTATCATTAACTGGAAAAAGATAAATTTTTTTCTGATTTTGCAATATAATTTAAAACTCAGCTTACAGTTGTATGATTTGTATGAATAGCATTTATATCAGGTGATATACAATTGAATTAATCTTAATTTTAAATTTGAAAATAGAAAAACAGGATTAATCCACATTTTGAAGTTGATGATAAAGAATTAACTACTAGAGAAATGATGGGGATAGTGAAAAAGGATAGTGGACCTGAATGCCAAAAAATATTTTTTAACCTTTTGTTCAATGCAATTTATTATCTTGCAGTTATTAAAATTGATGGTTCACAGCCAAAAATCTTTATTTAAATCCAAATTTTTTGTTATATGTTATAGATTTGTAAATATACCCTACAAATTGAATTCCAAATTAATGCAATCTCAGACACTAAAACACTCAATTTTATAATATCAGAGGCAAGGTGCTTCACTGTGCATTTCAGAAGATCGTAAAAACAAGAAGACAAAATCTTTTCTATTGGTTTCTTAAAATAAGTTTACTACTAAAGAATGAAATAAGAAAAGGTTTTGCAGAAAATTTCTTCAAGGAATATAAAAACCAAGTGAGGCGTTAATTTTAATATCTAATACCAAAAAAATTAATAATAATTACCCCAGTTCCTCTAGGTAGGTCTTTTTTCAAAATCCATTAGCAGTGGTGTGTGATTTTTGCTAAACAAAATATGGTTAATTTAAATTGCTTTTATTATTGTTGTCCTTTATGGATGTGCAGCATAAGATTGTTAGCATTAGAGGGAACTTTCAATATTACTTTAAATATTAAAATCTCAGTTTAATGGTTTGAAGTTAATAATAAAGGACATGGTAGCGTATTTGAGAATTAAATTCTAATTTTTTATTCAGCCGTGATAAAGTCAATACATTTTCACAATATTGCTTATTCTTCATTTTAAAAATATTGGTGTTTATGGTATTCATATTTCCTTCGTGTTTCAATAACATCAATATTTTTAATACAAAAAATGGTTGTAATCTAAATATCATTAATATTTCTAGATCCTGGAAATACTTTTTTATGAGACGCATCTAAATTCACTGAACGATTCAAAAAGTGCTCTTTTCTTAGGATACTTTCCTTATCATTGGTTGAAATATATGTATCTTCTGCTGTTGTTAGCTTCTATATTTTAGGGGTTCGTATTTTTATGTTGTGCTCCTTAAATATTTGTATTCCTTTTCAGTAACCTTTGCTTCCATCCCTATGTTCTGGTGTACCTCTACGAGGGCTGTATGAAAAGTACCCGTGTTTAGCAACTGATGGCACCACTGACACAAAATGTGTATGCCATGATTTAACGCCATTTTTAGATATATGACTGTCAAATTTCAGACAGATTAATCGAGTAGTTTTGTTTTGATAGCTGTTGAAAATAGTCAAGTTTGTGTTTGCTTGCCACCATGGAGAAAGAGCCATATCGATCAGTGATTCGATTTCTTCTTTGGATGAGAAGAGGTATCAGGAAATGAAGGTGAAGTTGCATGCCATTTATAAGGACCATTCATCTTTGATGACTATCATCAGACATTGGTGAATTCAAGGGTGGCTGAACATCCCCTTTTGATGAAGAGCACCCAGGCCATCTGATTGAGGTGACTACGGAGAATTTGGTTAACAAAGTCCATGATATCGTGCTAGCAGATTGCCGTGTGAAGAATTGAGCATGAAAAAGCTATCAGGGAAATGGGTGCCACATTTTCTCACAGTGGAGCAAAAACGGAATCGCATGACAACTTTGGAGCACTGTTTAGACACGTTTATGCACAATCCGAAAGAGTTTCTACAGCATTTTATGACTTATGACTGTTGATGAAACATGGATCCATTACTACAAGCCAGAAATGAAAGAACAGTCAAAACAGTGGAACCATCGTCAATCGCCACAGCAAAACTGGTGAAATTTTGGAAAGAATTGCTACTTCATCCACCCTATTCTCCAGATATGGCCCCATGTGATTTCTTTTTGTTTGCAAACATGAAAAAATGGCTTGGGGGAAAGTGATTTACATCAAACAAGACATTCATCACTACAACAGAGGCCTATTTTGCAGAGTTCAACAAAATGTATTTTTGGATGGATTGAAAAAGTTAGAATATCGCTGGATGTATTGAGTTGAAAGGAGACTATATTGAGATATGAATTTAAAAGAAGTTTAAAAATGCATTTTTTTGCCTTACACAGGTGCTTATCAAACAGCCCTCATATGGTTAAAAGTATTTCATTTTACCAAAGTTAATATTTGGCTCTCATTTGTTATACTCTTCCATCAGCTATCCTTTCATATACTAGGTTTCAAATGTACGTTAAATTCTGATTTGTCTATTACACACACAAAAATATATACATAAATGTGTAATTAAAATAAAAATCCCTTTTTAGAACATCATCTTGATTCATGGAATGCTTTTGCTAAACATTCTAATGAACTTGTTACAAGGTATTGTTATTTCCTTCCTTAGAGTGTGATATTAATTTGTTAATGATAAGATGAATGAGTTATTTATCATTACCTTGAATATCATGGGAATGTTAATCGCATTGAATGTTATATGATAATCTTCAGCCATTTTTGATTCAAGGTCAGATGTGGTTCCCTGCAAGCATTTTCCAATTTTCTCTATCCTGTGCTTCTCATTGCCACAGTGATACACTTGATGATGTCTCTCTTCCATCGTCCTTCCTTCCTTTCGTATTCTTGGTCTATTTGCATCTCTTGGTGTCCTGTTGAGAACTACTTATGTGCGCCCACTGTTGCTTCTTCTCACAACATGGCCTTCCCACATCT
>KZ308814.1:444511-458331 GCA_000376725.2 Ladona fulva
GTACTGTCTAATTTGTTTTCCTTTTACTTAATTATTTCACTACACACACATTCATAGTACATTTTCCTGTGCATTTATTCTAACCTTTAATCATAATTATGCATTGACATCTGCTTCAACTCTTATTTTGTAACAAGTGCTGCTTCATTCATCCTTGAATATACTTACATTTATGAGTACTTTACT
Organism: Ladona fulva; assembly: GCA_000376725.2. Classification (NCBI taxonomy): domain Eukaryota; kingdom Metazoa; phylum Arthropoda; class Insecta; order Odonata; family Libellulidae; genus Ladona; species Ladona fulva. The sequence continues at coordinate 444,698 of KZ308814.1, forward strand.
CTGTACTCTGTAATATAATCTGTATAACATATGTATAATACCTGAGGAGCAAATGATCCCTTATCTATTATTTAGAACCTATTATTTTAGAACTAAATAAGTGTATTAATAATCACCATAACAATTAATCATTGTTAATCATCAGGAATTGCACTTTTACCAAAACTGTATGTTCAGTAATCATGCATCTTCAATTCAGAGAAAATGGTATGAATAATTAAATGAAATTTTATAATATTTTTGTTAAAAGGTACATTTATGTTTGAAGGTGCTTTAGAGACACAAACATTTGCATCGTGTTAACTCATTGATATAATGAGTGAATGTAAGTTAGTGTAACAAAATGATTGAATTATTTCAGCACTCCTTGAATGTATTCCTGCTGTAACAATCTGTGTAACCAGCATGNGACTCAACAGATGCTGCAGAATCAGGCGGAGCATCAAACTCTGATGCAGAACCAACAAGGGATGACAGAGAGTCTGAGATCGAGGGTAATGTTCTTCGCAGAAGTGGTAGGTCAAGGCATCCTCCTGCTTATTTAGATGATTTTGTGATGTACAATTCAGAAGAAATTAATTTTGCTCTATGTGCAGAAACCTTTGTGTCTGACTTGCCAGAAAATTTTAATGACATTAAAGGTAGAGTGGATGAGAAATTGTGGTTGAGTGCCATAAACGAGGAAGTTCTGGCTCTCAAAGACAACAATACATGGTCATTGGTAGAATTACCTAATGGAAAAAGAGCCATTGACAGTAGGTGGGTGTTTAGAGTTAAGGAAGGTCAAAATGGAGAGGAAAAATATAAAGCTAGGCTAGTTATTAAGGGGTGTAGTCAAAGAAAAGGGTTTGATTATTTTGAAACCTATGCTCCAGTTGCCAGGCTCACTACGTTCAGGACTTTTTTATCTGTGATTAATTTTAAGGGTATGCATGCTTTGCAATTAGATGTAAAAAATGCGTTTCTTCGTGGAGATTTGGAAGCAGAAATTTATATGAAACAGCCCCAAGGTATGGATGATGGCTCACAGTTAGTTTGTAAGTTAAGTAAAGCCCTCTATGGACTTAAGCAAGCACCTCGGGCCTGGAATGAAAAGTTTACCAGCTTCATGAGAAAGCTGAATTTTACACAGTCTAAGTATGATTCTTGTTTGTATACATTAAAAGTTGGTAATAATTCTGTGTATGTACTCCTCTATGTTGATGATATTATTTTGGCTGGAAGTGAAATGGGTAAGCTAAATGTTATTAAAAATTCTTTAATGTCAGAATTCAGAATCAAGGACTTGGGTAGACTGTCCAACTTTCTAGGAATACAAGTGTCTTGGACAAAGAAAGGAGTGATTCTTAGTCAGAAGTCTTACTTATTAAACCTCCTCAAAAGGTTTGACATGGCTGAGTGTAAGGCAGTGACAACTCCTATGGAAGTTAGCCCTCCAAGGGAATTAGTGGGACCTTGTATAATTCAAGAGAAACCATATCGTGAGCTTGTTGGTTGTTTAATGTATGTAATGATTACTACAAGACCTGATTTGAGTGCTGCTGTTAATTTCTTTAGTAGGTATCAGTCCAATGCAACAGAGCCTCAATGGAAGGGTCTGAAGCGAATCCTTAGGTACATAAAAGGCTCTCTATGTTTAGGTCTACTTCTTCCCCTTCGAGAAACAACTGCTATGGTAGGGTATGCAGACTCTGATTGGGCTGGTGACGTGGATCGGAAATCAACTTCAGGTTACCTCTTTGAAATATTTGGTGGGGTTGTATCTTGGACAACTAAAAAGCAGTCTACAGTAGCTCTCTCTTCAACAGAGGCTGAATATGTTGCCTTGTCTCTTGCTGGAGCAGAGCTCCTTTGGCTTAGGAATTTACTTTTAGATTTGGATGTGTTTATTGAAGGTCCTGTTGTCTTATATGAAGACAATCAACCCTGTATTCATTTAGTTGGCAGACCAAATCATGGTAAACAGAAGCATGTGGATGTTAAGTACCATTTTGTGAAGGATTTGTGCAATGATAATGTAATGTGTTTGCAATATGTTGCATCACAGGATCAAAAGGCTGATATTCTCACAAAAGGTTTAAGCTCCAAACAATTTCATAAACTGTGTGCAGAAATTGGTATGATTTCTTTGGATGTATGAATATTTTTTAATTGATTTTTACTATGTACTGCTGTAACATATTATTGTATTTTACTGTTTTTTTTACTTTGTTTAGAATATAATTTGAGGCGGAGTGTTAGAATATCAACTTATATTACTGTCTTGTTGGTAATGTGCAGAGGTTGTTTTATTATCAGGTTGGTAACATGTATAAAACAGTTTTGTTGACAGGACGCTTCACCTTTGTGTGGTGTGCTTCTCTTCCTGTTCCGGTTCGGATGTAGTGTAGTAAGGTTGTTCTTGTACCGATGTATTACTTTAGTATCTAATACAATCCTTAATGTTCAAACTGGTGTGTGAACTTTTATTGAAGTATCCACGAAACCTTCATCAGGGTTGTCCTTTATGGATGTGCAGCATAAGATTTTTAGCATTAGAGGAAACTTTCAATATTACTTTTAATATTAAAATCTCAGTTTAATGGTTTGAAGTTAATAATAAAGGACATGGTAGCGTATTTGAGCATTAAATTCTAATTTTTTATTCAGCCGTGATAAAGTCAATACATTTTCACAATATTGCTTATTCTTCATTTTAAAAATATTGTTGTTTATATTTTTTCATATTTCCTTCGTGTTTCAATAACATCAATATTTTTATTTAAAAAATGGTTGTAATCTAAATATCATTAATATTTCTAGATCCTGGAAATACTTTTTCATGAGACGCATCTAAATTAACTGAATGATTCAAAAAGCGCTCTTTTCCTAGGATACTTTCCTTATCATTGGTTGAATTGGTTGAAATTGGTTGAAGTATCTTCTGCTGTTGTTAGCTTCTATATTTTGGGGGTTCATATTTTTATATTGTGCTCCTTAAATATTTGTATTCCTTTTCAGTAACCTTTCCTTCCATCCCTATGTTCTGGTGTACCTCTACGAGGGCTGTATGAAATGTACCTGTGTTTAGAAACTGATGGCACCACTGACACAAAATGTGTAAGCCATAATTTATTGCCATCTTTAGATATGACTGTCAAAATTTCAGACAGATTAATCGAGTAGTTTTGTTTTGATAGCTGTTGAAAATAGTCAAGTTTGTGTTTGGTTGCCACCATGGAGCAATATCAATCAGTGATTCGATTTCTTTTTTTGGATGGGAAGAGGTGTGAGGAAATCAAGGTGAAGTTGCATGCCGCTAATAAGGATCATTCACCTTCGATGACTATCGTCAGACATTGGTGAATTCAAGGGTGGCTGAACATCCCCTTTTGATGAAGAGCACCCAAGCCATCTGATTGAGGTGACTATGGAGGATTTGGTTAACAAAGTCCATGATATCGTGCTAGCAGATTGCCATGTGAAGATCAGAGAGATTGCTGACATTATTAACATCTCAATTGAATGCATATAAAGTATCCTACATGAAAAATTGAGCATGAGAAAGCTATCAGGGAGATGGGTGCCACATTTTCTCACAGTGGAGCAAAAACGGAATCGCATGACAACTTTGAAGCACTGTTTAGACATGTTTATGCGCAATCCAAAAGAGTTTCTACAGCATTTTATGACTGTTGACGAAACATGGATCCATTACTACAAGCCAGAAATGAAAGAACAGTCAAAACATTGGACTCATCGTCAATTGCCACAGCAAAACTGGTGAAATTTTGGAAAGAATTGCTACCTCATTACTAGGCAGTCAGCTACACTATGACTGCCTCTCTTCCATGCCCTTCTCCCTCCACTAGTTCGAGGAACCCGTCTACCTAATCTTTTCCGCGAATTATATCCTTTACCCTGTCCTGACCCTATTGTTTCCCCTCCACCCCCCTGACCTGCTCTCTTGTTTCTATATGTTGTTTCTGGTTGCCTCTTCACTTGAAGATGACGCTTAGGCATCGAAACATGTCGTTTATTTTAATCATTGAGTTCTGTGGTATTTTGCATAGTTGTTTTTAAATAAATTAGGAACTAGGTTCATTTGTGAAAAGTGGTTCCTTTTTATTTCTTCCATACTTGGCCATGGAATACCACAGTTACCCGCCAATCAGTTGAGTTTATGGTTACAAAGTGTTTCATTTTACCAAAGTTAATATTTGGCTCTCATTTGTTATAATTTTCCATCAGCTATCCTTTCATATACTCAGTTTCAAATGTACATTAATTCTGATTTGTCTATTACACACACAAAAATATATACATAAATGTGTAATTAAAATAAAAATCCCTTTTTAGAACATCATCTTGATTCATGGAATGCTTTTGCTAAACATTCTAATGAACTTGTTACAAGGTATTGTTATTTCCTTCCTTAGAGTGTGATATTAATTTGTTAATGATAAGATGAATGAGTTATTTATCATTACCTTGAATATCATGGGAATGTTAATCGCATTGAATGTTATATGATAATCTTCAGCCATTTTTGATTCAAGGTCAGATGTGGTTCCCTGCAAGCATTTTCCAATTTTCTCTATCCTGTGCTTCTCATTGCCACAGTGATACACTTGATGATGTCTCTCTTCCATCGTCCTTCCTTCCTTTCGTATTCTTGGTCTATTTGCATCTCTTGGTGTCCTGTTGAGAACTACTTATGTGCGCCCACTGTTGCTTCTTCTCACAACATGGCCTTCCCACATCTCTTTCAGTGATCTTACCATACAGTAAGATGTTTTACACCCAGGTGTTGTTTCCTGTATCTTCTTGTTATTCCAAGCATACACTATCCCATATTTCTTTGTGTTGTCTAGAGTTACTCAGTTATTGCTGCATTTGTTCACTTCATTCATCCTGCTGTTCTTTCCTACTTGCTATCTTAGGTATGTGTTATCTGAGCAGACGTCAGGAGGTATTTCATTCAGTTTCATTAGTTCTTGGCCTGCAAATTACCTTTGTTTTTGTCAAGTGCACCCTGATATTTTGTTCTGCTGAGGACTTCATTCTTCTGCATTTATTGCAAAAAGTACTATATCATTTGCAAGATACAGGTGCAGGTGTAGGTACTCTCCATTTATATAAAGAGTAGAGAAGAAAGCAGTTGGTAATGAAATTTTTAAAAGAACCAATGAATGATGGTGTACCCTTATACGTGTAATTTTAAATCATTACTCTCCAGCTAGTTTAGAAAGGTCAACAAATTCTCTTTCAATCATAGTTTGCCAAGCAACCATTGCTCTAGTAGTTATTATGGATATCAATTGTCTTGGAATGTGTAGAAGGCAAGTACCAGATGTATGGAGGATGATTCCTACACACCTCTCATTTAACTTACAGTTGAATCATTGCTTTTGTGTATTTTTTAGGTAAATGGATTTGGTACAGTTAAAAACCTCAAGTGAAAATTAGATTAGTGGTAACCATTTACATAAGTTGTTTTATTATACAGTACTAGATTTTAGGGAACCTTGCATAGAGCTTTTGAGCTTAGAAGTTTATTTTATGACAATCACTTTCACAGAACTTTGCTATAAGTAATTTTTGTAGTTGATTTTCACCATGTTCTTGTTTTATCACCCATATTTAAACCGTTTTGCTAATGTGGTGATTAGTAATGTATCAGTTGGAAATATCAGAACTCTTTGGGTACTGGAATGTAAGAAATTTCAACTTGATTAATAATTACCTAGTATTAATAGTTAACTTAATTATCTTAGTATTATGGTGAATATTTATTTAGGTTAAGTAGAGAATATATTTTTATGAATTATGTAAAATGTTTACTCGGGAACAAAACTAGGAATTCAGCTCATTCAAGTTGGCAAATGAAGTTCTCCTTACAAGAAAAGTAATTATTTGCAACAAAAATCATTTCCATGGTGATGTTTTATTTACTAAACATGTTACAACACAAAGTGCAGGTTTCTCATGTTGCTTGTTACAAAAAATGTTTACTTTCTTTTGAACATTTCCTTCCCTTTCTCCTAGATGGAGCTGGACAAAATTTTTTAAAAGTTCAACATTTAAAACAAAACATTATATTCTTATTCTTCTTATTGCAATGGGAAATGTCTGTATTATTTTCTAATGTACAAGGTAGAAGGAGAATCAAACGTGGCTTAAAAAAATTATGACCTCCCAAATAACCATTTATTCCCAGCTCTATAGATTAGTTTGTATTTGTACGTTTTCTTCTTGTTTTGTCTTTTCAACAAGATATGGCTGTTGAAATATCCAGGAATTAACGAAGTTCTTCAAACCACTAAAATGAGTAGCTTCTTTATAAATTGGGAACCAGGGAAAATGTTTTGGAAAGTATTTTTCAGATGTATAGTAAAAGATTCTGTTTTGACAACAATGACAAAAAGTGAAGTGCAGGCAGGAAATTGTCATTTAAGTCTCTTTTCTGAAGATATGTATTAGTGAGCCTTCAAGATTCAACATTCAATTCAACAAAAAAAATTAACATAGTTAAGTCTTATACATTTTGGAGGAACATTCTCTCTCTACTACCATTTACTTACTCACTCACATTTAATGCACTTCCTTCTTCTTTATTTTCACTATTTAGGAGCAGAATATGATCAGTTATCAAAGAAAGAATTATGAAAATGCACCTTGATAAAAAATATTACTTTCATACTAAAAATGTCACATATATTCATATATTGCTCAATATGTTTAGCAATTCATCTCCTCTTAATATTTATACATTAAATGTAAATTGCTATACATTCCCCTCTATTTATCCTTTATACTTCTGCCAAAACCTTCTTCTACAGTACTGTCTAATTTGTTTTCCTTTTACTTAATTATTTCACTACACACACATTCATAGTACATTTTCCCATGCATTTATTTTAACCTTTAATCATAATTATGCATTGACAACTTCTGCACTTCAACTCTTATTTTGTAACAAGTGCTGCTTCATTCATACTTGAATATACTTACATTTATGAGTACTGTACTCTGTAATATAATCTGTATAACATATGTGTAATACCTGAGGAGCAAATGATCCCTTATCCGTTATTTAGAACTTATTATTTTAGAACTAAATAAGTGTATTAATAATCACCATAACAATTAATCATTGCAGGAATTGCACTTTTACCAAAACTATGTTCAGTAATCATGCATCTTCAATTCAGAGAAAATTGTATGAATAATCAAATGAAATTTTATAATATTTTTGTTAAAAGGTACATTTATGTCTGAAAGTGCTTTAGAGACACAAAAATTTGCATCGTGTTAACTCATTGATATAATGAGTAATGAGTGAATGTAAGCATGAGTAACAAAATGATTGAATTATTTCAGCACTCCTTGAATGTATTCCTGCTGTAACAATCTGTGTAACCAGCATGTGTACTTGTCATAATGTGTCATTAGGAAAGTGTAAATTGGCATATATTGTGTGCATTAGCCAATGAAAGTAGCATTTAAAATAAGAAATCAGTAAGAACTGAAAAAAATTCAAAATATTAGGTGAACAAACATAAAATAAAAAAAACCAAGTAAAAAGACAGAAATACATCAAAATAAACAAATGACAAAAAGAAATATTCAACACAACAATTTTAAAGACTTGGATAAAAATGTCTGTAATCTTCTCACTTCTGTGGTGTATTTACTACCTGTGTTGCAGTGTTTTCTTTATCAGTTTCACCAAAGCTTTGTAAAGAAATATTAGATGGAATGAATTTAGGTGTTTCAGTGACAAATTAGAAAATAATCTGTGTTTGTGATTAACAAGTAATATTTTATAGAATTCCAAAATTGGGCTAAAATGACCCATGTTTTTGTTCAGATATGACTGTCTTTTTGTGAATTTATTCCATAACGTGATTCTGGTTGAAATACCTCTTGTTGAATCATTTACCGATTTAGGGCTTATTCTTGTTAAGAGCTTCAAAAAATATCATCTACTTCACATATTCCAAAACATATTGGAGCCCCCTTTTCTACCATATTATACGTAAAACACGCTAACAGTATTTATGAAAATTATAGTCAGAATAGTGGACTAAATACTAAAGGACTAAATCACAAAGTTAATAAGAAAATTAAAACATAAATTAATCTCAGTTTCACTAGAAATCAGTCTAAAGTTTCATTGTAATTCGTTTAACAAATTGGATGACTATAGATTTCCACTCTAGCATTCACTATGAAATGTTGTTGCTATAAGTTTTGTCTCACATAGCTGGGCTTACTTAACGAATTTTCTTGGTATTGTTGCTTCCTTTTTAAGGAAATAAGAAAAACATTCAAAAACAAATATTTAAAACAAAAAATGATATTAGGTGATATAATAAAGAGGCAACAAGAGTTCTAATGAAACGGAAGCATTAAAATTTGAAATTACAATCATCTGTTAGGCATCCAAATATTAGATATTAAATGAACCATGTGAGATGCGCTTTCTGCAAATTTGAAAAGTAGAATTTATGTAGGTAAATACAAGGACCATAAGGCTTTTTGGTCATATGTACATGAGGAATAAGGCAAAGAGCAAATGGAGCAAATTCAATAAAAGATAATAGTGGCCCAGCAAATTTCATGTTGACATAACATAGCAGCAATGTTATACAGCAATGTAACTTTGTGGAGTTGCCATTAAGCCGCCATTATGCCACCATTCAGTCAGACAATTAGACTATATTTCACAAATGAATTTTTCCATGGGAAAATAGTACTAATNATAGTGACAGGAAAAGTCGTTTTAGGGACTCATTTTTTCCGTGAACAATACGCGATAATAATAAACGAAAGAAGTAATTCTACTGTTGGTGTTTACACCCCCTGCCACATGCCAAAAGGCTGCTTATTTATGTAGATGAACACAATTTAAGATTCTGTTGTTTTCTTTCTGAATGAAACATCTTATAAGACTGTCATTAACGATACAATTGTTTTACTAGAATTAAGTCTTTGAACGAAGAAACCATCTTGTTGGACCCTGGGCAAATCCTTAATACAATAAAGACATAAAATACACAATGGGAGTAATTTTCAATCAAAACCTTTACTTGGAGACACTGTAAATCCATAGACAATTATTTAAAAAGCTTCTATTGGTATATACTGACTACTGATTATTAGTAATCAGAACAAAAATTATTGACCAGTATTACGAAGAAACATGAGTTACTTTAAGTCTGGAATAAGATGCTGAGAAAATTGAATCAGTTCATTTTTACATTCCCATAAAATGTACGTGAAAATGAAAATATGTTTTTCCTCTCCTTCAGAACTTCTTTATTCGGTTTCAAGTAATTGAGGAGTCCAGAACTTTACAGAATGAGTAAAAGTGCATAGCTTTTTGTCGCATAACAACGTAAATGACGCTTTTTGTCATTCATGAAAGCATTAAGAGTGTAAATAAACAAACTAGCTTTAAGAAATAAGTAATAGGCTTAACATAAATTTCTGAGTACAAACACAAATTTGCTAAAAAAGACCTGGCATTTCTCACATATAATAGGCACTAAAAGGGGTAATGTACAAGCTCAATGTTGATTATTACAGTAAATTGATCACTTAACGTTCTTATCATATCATTCTTAAACATTTTGGCTGACAATGAGAACTTCCTTCCTTCCTTTAAATAATTACTATTAATTATAACACAATTATTCATTAGTTTTCTTTTCCTTCAATTTATAAATTTTTCTGCAAAATATTGCAAAATCGGGTCACAATTAATTGTGACAGATTACAGCCTTGCCCAACAATCAATTAATAAATCATTGTAACACCCAGTCGCCATGGAGACTCAGTTGTTATGGGACAAAATCACTGCAGACCAAATTTCTGGCTGCCTGTGGTAATGTAATGTAAACTTAAAAATAGCGATTTCAAAAGTTTATTTTTCTGCACCCCAAATAAAGTAAGAGCATGCTTTCTTGTAACATATTCATGAATTAAAAAGATATTTAAAAAAATTATTTTCAGAAAAGATAATTAGAAAAAATGTGTCAATTTATTTCAATCAAATGATTTCAAGAAGAAATAGTTGTTCACCTACATAGAAAATATCAAAAGCTGCCGGATGATTGCGGAATGTCTCTTCTTCTTTACAGGGCAATTGAAAAATGCATAAGGTGCCCAATATCACTATTTAAAATACTATGTGTTACTAAATGAGACATTAACATAGCTCAAAAGAAGAAATATTTACCTGCTGATAATGAAACAGCAAAACATCAATAACTAGAGGAAGCCTTTCAAATAGAAATATAATTATTTTGGAGACTAAGCATCACAAAAGACAAGGATAACATAAAGATAACATTTTATATAGTCGATTATCGATTCTCTTATTAGTTTTTGAACACGTACGGGACCAATCACGTATGGTGAAGTTTAAATGTTGACGCTGAGATGGAAAAGGAGTAATGTTTTCATCTCACAAAGTACAAAACGACCGCGACTTACGAAAAATNTCTGATCAAAAATGCTGTTTTACAATCTTTGTTCTTTTACGGTCACTTTTCATCATACATTCCATTACTCTGGTCATTATACATTATTTTGCATGGTAGAAAGCCAATGTATGATTCGATAATGCCTGGAATACAATAGGAATCATTCAACTTGCAGTGGTCTTTTAATGATGCTTAACCAATAATGCTTAAGAGAAAGTGCTATTGGAAAAACTCATTTTCTATTTATAGAAATGGAAAGATAGAAGAAAAGTTTCCATGGTAGCTAATACATAGAACATTTTAATCTATTAAATTTCCATGCTCTTTAACTAGAATAGATGAATCTTTGTTTAATAAGAAGCAAACAATATACTCCGCTAAACCTGAAAGAAGAGCAGAATCCACAATCTATACAAACAAACACAGAAGAGCAGAAGAAAGAAAATTGGTATAAGAAGACACTGCATGGTCAACATTACAGTATTATGCAGAACCCGATCATAGAGAAAACACTTTCATAGAAATGGCTGAAAATTGGACATCTATTCCCTGAGACAGAAGGATTTCTACTAGCAATTCAAGATAACATAATAGCCACAAGGAACTATAGAAAACACACATTAAAGGAAGCAATAGGTATGTTCAGAAAATGCCAGCAATATAAAGAAACAATAGATCATATAACAGGAGGATGCAGACTGCTAGCTGGAACAGAGTGTACAGAGAGGCACAACACAGCAGCAAAAATAATTCATCAGGAGCTTGCATTTAAGTACCAGTTGATAGAAACATGTATACCCTACTTTAGATACGAAGCTGAAAATGTACTAGAAAGTAATGAGTACAAACTTATATAGGACTTATAGGGACCGAACAATATATACGGACAAAACAGTTATCCACAACAGACCAGACCTCACCCTTATTGATAAAGGAGCAAAGAAAACATACTTAATTGACATTCCCCAATGACGCCAATATCCAAAATAAAGAAGAAGAAAAAATGTCCAAATACACCTCATTAGCACAGGAAATAAAGCAGCTCTGGAAACAAGAAACAGTCTCAATAGTGCCAATAGTTGTGGCATTACAACCGAATATTTTTATACACACCTGGAAAAACTAAATATTATAAGAACATCCACTCAAATATCCAAAAGGCAGTCATACTTAAAACAACTTCAATAGTACGAAAATTCCTATGAACGCAATAGAGAGGTATTTGACTTGGTTGAGACCCATCAAAGAACCAACACTAGCCCACGAAAGTGAGAAAAATCAAATAATAACAATAGTAATAACTTCTCTATTGGAAACAGGAAAACCCCAATTACATCCATTTTAATAGTTATTACACACATTTACACAACTTAAGATTCTGTTGTTTTCATTCTGAATGAAACATCTTATAAGACTGTCATTAACGATACAATTGTTTTACTAGAATTAANTTGCCCTCCTCAAGAGAATCCTTTGTAACATTGGCCAAAGAAAATTGTCCCTATAACTGCGTGAACCAAAATGACGGCTCTTCTATTATAAAGGGAGGAACACGCAACGACATTAAATTAACAACTGAGCTCTGTGAGGTCGCCATGCTGAATGGTGCAAAATCAAAATCGCGGTACTAATAATAATACACCAAACTAGATATTTACAGATATATACAAAGAATTATATACAGAGCGATTAAAGATTCGCACCACCAAACCTGAAACCACGTGTTCGCCTAGTGCCACTTTAACACCACGTGCTCACGAATAACATTAACGAATAGATGTTTGCAACGAGGAAATCACGTCACAGGGCCGTATCGCGTCGAAATCACGTCGGGGTCACCAATTTATAGCGCGTTCTTAGTTGAATAATGAACGGATGTTACCCTGAATACAATAGCACTTTATTCGATACAGTACAGGCGACAGTGCATATCGAGAAGGTACAAAAAGAGAACTGCTCGCGGCCACGGACGACGGTAGAATAGATAGACGGTCCAAGATCAAATATGGCTGCTGGCTTTCTCTGGCAATATGGCCGCTAGCAGACAACTGAACGGCGGTAGCCGTAGCGACGTCTGCTAGTGATGGCGCAGGCCGCCACACATCTTTATATGAAATATATTAAAATTTTGAAACTTTCTGACTTAGACTTTCTGACTTTCTTATCTTGTTATGACTGTTGGGGTATTTTTTATATTTGGAAGACAAGAGACTGCAAAGACATAGATTATGGTAGAGCATTTAATGTCAGGTCCCAAATAAAACATTTCAATAGGTGTTTCCTAGCAGTTTGTGAACAATCAAAGTTTCAAACAATAGATGAACATATCATTTAGTTCAAAGGTCACATTATTATGAAACAGCGCATAAAAAGAAAGCAGATGAAGCGAAAAAATTCACACTGATGAAAGGCTATGCTTTCCTTGTCCCCAGATGGTCAAATTACGAAACAAGTATAAAGTAAGTATAGTGTAAATTTGCTTCATAAACCAAAAAAAAAAGGTTCTAAATCAATAGACGGTCAAAAATTAATTATTACGAGTATTTCAGTAATTCAGGTAAAATCTGTAATACAATTTCATGCATTAGGCCTAACTGAAAGTGTATTTCATAAAGAGAAAAAGTTGAACCTGGGTACAATTTACTAAGTTATTTTGTAAATCTTTTATGCTAGCGATATTTATTAATTATTAATACATTTCATTTAAAAAAATACTTCGATTTTGTCTCATGCCTCTATATAGAATTACAAAGGTAATTCTACATAGAAGCATGTAGCATATGTTAACCAGGCTTCCCACATTTATTTCTATATTTTAATTCAGTTGGTATCATTAGTTGACCCACGAAACCGAATTCTGATCAAAAATGCTGTTTTAGAATCTTTGTTCTTTTACGGTCACTTTTCATCATACATTCCATTACTCTGGTCATTATACATTATTTTGCATGATAGAAAGCCAATGTATGATTCGATAATGCCTGGAATACAATTGGAATCATTCAACTTGCAGTGGTCTTTTAATGATGCTTAACCAATAATGCTTAAGAGAAAGTGCTATTGGAAAAACTCATTTTCTATTTATAGAAATGGAAAGGAAGAAGAAAAGTTGCCATGTTAGCTAATACATAGAAAATTTTAATCCATTCAATTTTCATACTC
>KZ308814.1:484872-495316 GCA_000376725.2 Ladona fulva
GATGCTGTATGCCCAGCAGCAGACGCGATACACGATACGCTCAGCGCTAGACGGTAGAGGCTAGACAGGAAACGCTAGACGCAAGTCGGTATATTCAAGACGTTACTCTAGAGAAGCTAGGTAAAGGACGTTACTTAGGACACGATTTACGTGGGACAATAGATGTAAGTCGCTAGACGAGGGTAACGACGATAGAGAGACGCGAGACACGGGACGCTACACGCGAGAACTTAGACCCAATGCGCTAGGTCCTAAGGCCAGATAAAAGATGGTAGACGCTAAGCGTGATTAGCAAGCCGTGCACGCTAGACGTTACTCGCGAGGCGCTTATTGCTATACGTTAAACGCGAGACGCCTTATGTTACACAAAATACATGAGACGCCACCGAGACGCAACACGTTCAAAGCGAGGTGCAAGACGCAAGACGATTGGCACTAGACGCTGCGAATCGGTAGGTAGTTGACATAATACGCTTGTTGCGAGACGCTAGACGTGAGCTATTTCAAGCTGGAGTATATATGCGAAACGGTTTATGAGGTTTACTATGTGCTGTACCGGAGACGCTTGCCACGAGACGCTAGACGCCAGTTGCGAGTCGCTAGACGGTGAATGCTCCGCTATGTGCGAATTCTTAATAACCTCAGAGATAATCTATGGGCATTAGAGGTTGGTGAAATCAGTTCTATAGATGCATTTACTTTGCTGAAGGTAATTAATTTCCCATTCTCTAGGAAGCCCGTGGCGACAAAACTATACTATCCTCAAACAACGAGTTTCTAGATGCGTGACGCCGACGTTAGACGTCGAGGCTAGATGTTAATTCTAAGACGTTGGACCGCGAGGCTCTCGAAACTATGTATTAGAAGCCATACGATAGACGCGATACACGTAATGCTCAGTGCTAGACGTTAGAAGAAGGACACGAAACGTTAGATGGATGTCGGTAGATTCGAGACGCTAGCCTAGAGATGCTAGGCAACAGAGTGTAGTCGCGACACGGTTTACGTGAGCCAACAGACGTGAGACACTACGCAGAAGACGCAAGATACGGGACGTTACACGCGAGAGGTCAGACCCAATGCGCTAGGCCTATATGCCAGGTAAAAAGACAGTAGACGCTAAGCGGGTGTAGCAAGCCGTGAACGCTATATGCTACACGTGAGACGTTAAGTGCTAGACGTTAAACTCGAGTCGCGTTACGTTACATAAAATATACCAGACGCGCCTCGCTTTGAACGTGTTGCGTCTAGGTGCTTGACTTAAGACGATTTTGGCAAGACGTTAGACGTGAGGTACTAAATACAACAGTATACGTGCCAAACAATAAATGACATATTCTGTATCATAAGACGCGAGACGCAAGGCGCTAAAGCGATACGCTACACGAGAGACGCAAAGCGCCAGAAGCTAGTCGCCACACGGTATGCGTCAGACACCAGACGTGAGACGCTGGACGTAAGACACTACACCGCAGGCGAAAAATGCACGACGATAGAGCCAACGCGCTAGGCCCTAGACGCTAGATAAAAAGTGAATAGACGCTAGATGAGAGACGGTAGATTGAGTTCGCGGAAGTAAATACGCGAGACGATTAGCCTAATACCTTCTAGCATCTGGCGTAATAGACGCGATATACAAAACTCTAAACGCTAGAAACAAGACGTGAGCCGATAGAATCTAGACGCTAGTCCCAAAGCGTTAAGACATGGACGGTAGTTAAAAAGATAGTAGACATTAGGTTCAATTCGTGAAAGCTGTATGCTTCACGTGAGAATTTAATAGCTAGACGTTAAACTCGAGACGCGTTACGTTACACAAAATATACCGGACGCGCCTCGCTTTGTACGTGCTGCGTCTAGGGGCTTGACTTAGGACGCTTGTGGCGAGACGCTAGACGTGAGCCACTACATGCAACAGTATACATGCCAAACAATGAATGACATATTCTATACGGTATACCAGAGACGCTAGCCACGATACTCTAGTTTGATAATTTATTGGACGCTGGGTGGTAGATGATAGACGCGGGATGCTAAATGCGACAAGATATACGCATGACAGTAAATGCGACCCTAGACAAGATTAACTACATGCTATAAGCGAAATTAAAGATTCTACACACTAGATGGTTGAAGCCATACGCTAGACGCGATAAGCAGAAAGAGCAACGGTAAACGTAGGACAGGAGACGCAAGTCACTAAACGCGAGACGCTACACGAGAGACGCAATGCGAAAGAAGGTAGTCGCCACACGGTATGCGTGAGACAGCAGACGTGAGACGCTAGGTGTATGACACTATACCGGAAAAGAAAAATGCACGACACTAAGCACGGCAAGCTAGAACGCGCTATGTCCTAGACGCTAGATGTAGTGTACTGCTAGACGTGACTGCTTGACGCTAGATCCTACACGCTAAACACGAGATGCTAAACAAGATACGTTAGACGTTTGACGATTGAAGCAATANTAATAAATTCAATGAATGATTAACTACTTACTTAACGTACTATTTTTCAGGATTTCCTTTGAATTCCACCTTTGTAGCCACAGGAATGTCCATTGAAATCTGTATGGGGATAAGAAAAAATATATTATATTGCTGAATAGTTATTGTTACATGGATTACATTTATACAGGTGAACAGTGATCATTTATTAAAACTAGAAACTTAGACTGTGCACACTTCCTTCTTCCGCAATGTAGCAAAGACAGTGATATGATTAAATAGGTAAGGAATTGAGTACTTTATCCTTGACCGATGTGTTTTTCTATTCCATCATTCATCCATGATTGTTATTATTGTTATCTTACAAGAATACGCATTATATACGTAAACATGTAAGATAACAATAATGACAATAATGGATGAATGATGGAATAGAAAAACACATCGGTCAAGGATGATGTAACTCAATGTAAAAGGACTATTATGACTGAACATATGACTTACTCATGCCCTATTTTTTATAAATACTAATCAGGATAGAATTTAAAGGAAAGAAAATTAGCAGAATTCTTAAGAATTTACTAGAGAGATTACGTTGAAAATTATACAGTTGGTGAAAATCATATAAATACACAAAATCTTTTTGTTCACATTGAAATTTAGTTCATCTCCACAAAATCTCCCTTAATTTTCATCTTACTAATCGCTATGATCCAACAAAAATTGTCCTTTAGATTATCGGATTAAGAAAAACTCCTATAAGGCCGTATATAAAGTAAACAGGTATTTTCCTGTGTTTGTTCATCGTACTTTGCATATACTAGAATCATTATCATAAGTTGTCTGCTCTGTGTAAAATCTCTCATTAGTTCCTATTCTCAGATCACTTATAATCCCAGTTTATTTTTACGGGACAATGCACTGAGTTCGCACTGAATTCAACAAGCTCTCTAGTCGTCAAGAAGATTAGTAGCATGTTACAGCAAAATCTAACAAGTTTATCGTTTATTTTATCAAGATTTTTGCATTTTAGAATGTTTAGTATGTATCTATCATGACTAAAATCAGAATCAATAATCAGTTTCCTTTCTATTGACCCTCGTCTCGATTTCGTAGGGTAAAACTTCTAATTTAATCTTCCTGGAGAAACAAAGTCTGAAAACACGAAAGCGAACTTTACATTGTTTGGAAAAGTATTCTTGGAACATAAACTCGAATCTGAGCCTTCTCAGGGATTACAATAGTTTTCGTGGGGCTTTCAACCTTAAATTATAATAAAGTTAGTCTTACGTCTCTACAAAAAGAGGGGGATGGAAAGACAAATTTAGGCTTAAAAAATTACTTCAAAATTGATATATTAAATTTTAATTAATCTTTTGCACTTTAATCGCACTTATTGTGTCGTTATTGAGATTTAATAATTTCACTTTTATCTCACTTTTAGATACACCATATATAAGATGCACGAACAACATACGGATTTTGCCCATACATGATATTCAAAACTTGGGTGCGTCTTTGATTCGAGAATATACGAGATGTAGAATTGGAGACGCTATCATGGTATCTGCATATAGTGCAGTGTAGTGTACTATATCTACACTATCTTACCACAAGTAGTGTAAGATAGAAATAAAAGAACAGGTTACCTAACTCGTAAAGTCGGGCAATTGGTGTCCGATACATCGCGATAGAATTAGTGGTTATTTTATGTCGCGAAATATGAAGTGGCGGAAGGGGGCTCTCTCCATGACTACAAGTAATAAAAATATCTTTTAAAATATTATAATTAAGATACGGTAAATTAGTATTTCTGTGAACTCGATATCTATGACAGTTAATAAAATGTAGACGTAGACAAAGTGCTGCACCAAGTACGATAACAACTTGCGAAGGTAGAAGGGGCGGTTAAGTGACAGAACTGGCAAGTAATTAACTATGAATGAGGTAATAATTGTCCAAAGTCACAAAGAATGCTCCGCTAGATGTAGCAGGGAACCCGAATCATTTGTAGTCGTTACATGATGGATAATCAACATCTGTGGCCATGAGTAACAACAAGGGAAATAACCTCGCTTTTGCGGGATTTCGTTAAATAGCTGACTACTACGAAAGAGTTTTGCAGTATCTGCTACCAATTTAACCACATGTTTAAGGAAATATCGTTCAATACCTAAATAGAATATCAATTGGCCTTGAGAAATTTCCTAACTACCCATGAAGATTATCCTTATCTGTTAAAGGAAAGATCTACTTGAAGAAAAACAGAGGGTTCAGTTTCGAAAAATAAAGGAGAGTATTTTGAAGAAGATACCAGAGTAATTACGTAAGAAACGAAAGGAAAAACACACCGACAAGAAGATGCCCGCGGTCACACCAGTGAAAGTGTTGTGGCGTTTGAAATCCTACGCGGTATATAATCGAAATACATGGAGTCGTTTTAATGTAACATAAAAGAAACTGAGTAAGACGCTAAAGCATGTATTTCCAGATAATTTCTAGTACGTAATCCATAAGGGAAGCAAAAAAAATTAATTTGCGTCCAATCCACACTTCCGTTGTGGATAAAATACGTTTAGGTTGGTGATCACGGGTTGTAACATTCTAGAGGAATAATTCATCCTTGGTTCAATCAAGATCTAAGAAATTATTCCGGAAAAAAATCAATCATGTTAATGTCTCGGAGGAAAAGCATGGATTTTACAAATAATCACTCAACTAACCTAGGATGGGTCTCCGCAAAGTCCTCATCTGCAGTGTCCCTCCTGTCATGTCCAGCACTTTCACTATCACAAGCGAGAAACCCACAGGTTCGTAAACAACCGAAACGGGAGTGAATTAACTCTGGAAAGTCTGGAAAACAAGATTTAATAATTTTATCAGTGATATATACACAAGAGTTCGGTCACGCATGAGAGCGAGCGGTTGCGAGAAATACAAACAGTAATTTCCGTTACCCGTACCGTTTAGAATATCTATTAAAAATCCCAGAAATATGACATGATTTTTAAATCAATTAAACTACTCTCAATCAGTATGAAAAACAACAGTGGAATAAATATAATTCAATACATGAACGATTCTACAACCTATTCTATCAATTCAAATTCACACACCCTGCCATACGCCACTGGCGACTCGCGGCTTATAAACCTAAATCTATTTGCAATCAGGGCTTAGACAAACAATATTTTCCGAAATGGTTTTCACTCTGACTTAATGAATTAACCAAACATCGTTTCCGCCCCTTCCGCGACATCGAAACCGTTCGAATCTTTTTTTTATTCGCGTCGACTATTTCGAACGATAACCTTCTGAAAGTATGTTTATTTCGTACAAAATACAAGAACTTTTCTAATTTAGGCTAACATTAAACATACTACACCTAAATCATTTAAGTAAAAGGTACTTTGTTGGTAACAAGTACAGAACGGAGTAAAAAACTGTTTTCGAGATAGTGTATCAAACTAGATAATTTCAAATATCGATTCGCGAACGTTTCACTGGCAAGAATAACGGTTTTTTCGGTTTACCTTTAATACCTCGGTTTCGAACTTAAATCACGTTAAAATATCGATCTATACTTAGATGTTTAATGAAAAAAGAACGATATGACATCAAGGTTGGATGACAAGAAACTTATTTGGAATATCGCTGTCTTACTGACAGTATCTTCACCCACCATCGAAAATATCGTCTAAAATATCTTGTGGATTAATTCAAGTTAACATATTTACCAATAAAGTATGTCATCACTAAAGTTTTACGCTTCTTACCATATCATTCGTCAATTCAAGGAAGAATAATGCAATATTAATAATTCTCCGCGAACGAACAACAAAACTGCGTAATTGACATAATAATGGTTTAGTGATGATTATATTAGTATGCAATATCTACTTACCAAGGGAATGAGATCCTCCTTGTGGAAAACTTATGTCTTGACGGCAGAGAACAGTTTCTTTTTTTCTAAATTAGCGAAAATGAAACAGGCAAGTGATGAAAATATATGACGATTGCGTTAACCTTAAAATTCTGTCCGACTTTACCGGTTTTCTAATCCGTAGCGATTTAAAAATTCAAACATTAACGGTTTTTTGAAGAAAACATGTACTAGCACGTCCACTCCCGATGAATCTTTTAAGCAATCTGAGTGCGCACACCGTTTGTTAACAAAACCAAACGGTGTGCGCACTGGGAATGCGCAATGGTTCCCGCTGTTTAGATTTCCATCCACCCCCCTTTCGTAATTATTAACGTAATTATAAATCGATTTTATATTCACATTTAATTTACTGAAATATATTTTAATTCATATTTGACACATATTTAAAAGTAATAATGATTAAGATGGCATTGATTTCTCTGTGTGTATAATTCGTGATATCCCATACGTTAGCAATGACTTATATTTCAATAATAGTTTGCGAAGTATAAAAATGTAAAAATTATATATTTAGAATACAATATAAGGTACAAGAAAATTTTATTGATTACTATATGTGTCATATTGAAGTAAATTTCTAATATTAGTGACCCTTAAGCATAAGAAGTTGACTTTCGATTTGCGCATTTAAATATAACGTTCTAATGTTGGTAACATTTTCAAAGATTTAAATATGATTAATTAATAACTAAAATATCGAAGATTGTATGTAACATATTTAAATTGATAACATGTCTTACATATTTAATGTTAAACGTAAATGAATGATGTCAAATCGTAAATCAAGACTTTATAATGGAAGATTTATTTTATATCAAGGCTTTAGAAACAATTGTCCTAAACATCTAAATTTGATAACAGATTTGAAACGTAGAGACGGCAATGTTTATATGCTCATTTTTAAAGTAAGGCCTCTCAGCAGGGCATGTTAGTCCGTTATCTGGAATAAGAAATATCTTCTACGGACATCTGTTCGGCTTAATACGTAAGGATATGTGAAACTGGAAGATAGCTATTTTTAATTCTGCTTATCCTAGAATGTTACGGCAAATATATCTACCGTTATATATTATAACCATGATAATGATGCAATAGCGAAATGCTCTACTCGAAGAAAACATTCTCTGCCCTTTTAACTTAAATTACGGAAGGTGAATGAGCAGTAACAATGCAATGAGATAAAGCCTAAGAGGTCAAGAATGAGGATACAGAAGAGTCACAAATCATTTATATGTTAACTCATTAGCCCTAGAATTAAATGTCTTTCTATCATGCCCATTGCTACTCATAAAGCTGCTTACACGAAACACAAGTTTTTCAACTTATTTTTCAAGTACCATTGGAATGAAACCACTCTTAAGGCCAACGTGGGTTTCCCATGTTTATTCGTTGAGTAGACTCAGGATATCATGTACAAATACACTTATTCTATCTACTTCCCCTTATATTTTTATAATACATACGTAAATTTTCAGACAAGCGTATTCCTTTTTTTAATTGTCTCCAACACAAAATGTACCTCTTAGAGCACTTCTCCGACTCCTTCGCTACTCTCGTAGGTGTAGAACATGACGTAGGGAGAGTAATTCCTTTTTTTTCCTCAGCAACACACTTTTTAAAGATATCACTGAATAGTTGGATTACAGTGTAAGTGGCAAGAAAACGTAAGACAAGAAATTTATTGATTATTGCATGCAGGAGTGGAATGATGTTTTCACTTAGTAAGAATGCTATGTCCGAAGAAGGAAGCGTACATGCTTAACAATGCCTAAAGATATCACTGAATGTAAAACAGCACTGAACAAACTGAAAATAAGCACTGAATGTAATGTTGAAAAATTCCGTCCCACCTGTCGTAGCTTTTCTCATTCACAAGAAACATAAATGGGACGTTCATGAGTCCACCACATGCCATTCAAACGGCCATTACGGGCGGAAAACTGAGAACTGAGTCACGGGTTGAGGAAAGATGGTTTCGTTATTCAGAAATTTGTATACCATAATTCTTTGCTTTGGAAATTCGCGGTAAAGTGAAGAATTGGTCTCGTGAATACCGTATCATACGCCTTGAGGTGTGAACTGTAAGTCTAAAATGCTTATTTCAGAAGCATAAAAAGTTGGTTAGTGCTTTTCTTTGAAATAAGTATGGAATTGTTCGAGTCTGTCGTGTGTTACGTATGATTGTCAGTGAAAATCCACGTGAAAAAGAAGTTCACCTACACCAGCCACTCTTATAACCAGTTGTCTCTTCAAAAAAGTGTGAAAATTTTATCAGTGACTACCATGGATTTTCATTTCAATATCTTTCTGAGTCCTGGAGTACCATTAAAGGCATTAAGTAAATAGTTATTGTCTGTCTACGAAATTTCACATACTAAACTAAAGAGTTTCCAAGCTACCAGGGATTCCTCCAACGGTAGAATGATTTCGCAATTGTGATATGAAGGTAAGTAGGATTCCTGTAATTGAACGATATATTCCTGAATTTACTTAATCTATTAAACGGCAAATAATCGCGTAGTTTGATTTCATTTACACTTAAGTTCAAACTGAGTTGAAAGACTATACTTCACACGTCCTAATAGCTGAATTTTTTATGTTTAGAGTTACAGTAGGCTGAAATGAATACTCTGACGAAGCATTGAAGTTCTTTGCAAGTCTAAATTAAATTTGAAATTTTGATTAGAGTATTTCAAGCGGTGTTTAACAGTAGTGGAAAAGGAATATTGATCTCAGAATTCTCCTAGTCCACACCTTCACTTACATTTCATCTTACTTGAACATGCATTATTTATTACGTTTTTCTTTCATTACTTAGGTCTGTCTGTAAAGTCCGACGGTTGGCATGATCATCAATGTCACAATTGGCTACCAAAGATTTAGACGGTGATTGAGGCTAACTAGGTAAGAAGAGAAGTGAGGTACTTTCTTCATAGAGAAACGCCTTAAGTGTAAAACTTAATTGTAATTGCAGACAATAACCCTATAATTAACATTTTTCATTGCATAAAAAAGGGACAATATCATGCATCAATCATTTCTCAGTAGTTCTTAATTACTGACGGCCTTGAACAGAACTAAGTCAAACTTGATAGACAAATTATACTTTACAGTTTTTCACAAAACAAATATTCCATAGATTGAGATATGACTTGAGGAACATAATTTTCCAACATAAAATTTACATTATAATCTAGTAAGGCTACTGTTCATAGTATTTTCATTAATTAAAGCATTTATGATACCATGGTTAGCTCCGCGAGTATTTCTTTTGAAATCAACCTTTCAATTATTTCTCAGTCTTACTCATAGCTAGGATAGAATTTACACCACTGAAATGATACAAAATGATGTTCAATTCAATTTGGCCACTTCTTATTAAAAGCTGCAGAAGGTTTTTTTCATGGAGGCATTGTTCTGCATGTTAAAAAGCACATCTGTGTTTACAGATGACTTTGGACATACGGAAGAAAATGCGGAAAAAGTTTTTTCCAGAGCGAGGGGTAAATCTGTATTCGGCAGCTAAGATTAGCGTAAGCCAGATCGTTTCGTAAGACATGCCCAATAGTCCCTCATATGTTATTTTTTCTCTTTTTCCAAGATGCTTTTTACTTGAAATATGCTCCCTCGCTTTCCTTTCGGTGATTTAAACCCGACCGCATCCCAACTCTTCCAACACACTATGAATGCACCAAGTCTTGGCCCTCTCCCCACTCTGTTAGAAAATCTGTCTGTTCTCTTTTCTTAAGATCTGTTCTGTCCGTCTGTTCTCCACCATTAAGTAAAGTTAGAGTATATCTTTTTCTTTTAACTAACTACCCTGAAATTGAACCCTGAATCTGAATTCATTGTATTATTTATGTTATTTTATTAGTGTGATTTTTTGTTCATATGTAATTTTGTATTTTATTTTTCTTCTTTTTAAAGCTAAATTGACGTAACCAATGACGATATTGTAGATATCTATGTATAGTGATTTCCATGGCTTTTGTTATTTTTGGTAATCTGTAGCTTTTATTATTTATTCCTTTTTATAGATTCTTTTCATTT
>KZ308814.1:496289-539020 GCA_000376725.2 Ladona fulva
TTTTTAACAGGAAAAGTAATAGCATTGGTGGAATGTGAATAAAATGAGACAGATAGTGATACAAAGAAAGACCGTGTTTCTTGAAAGGTAGACCTAAATATATCGGTTCAAAGAAAACCGCAACTTATTCCCGATTTTCTCGAAAGTATCACTTTCCTATTTTTCCTTCGATTACGATATTATTTAACATCGATTAAATTGCACCATGCTGTGCGGAATTACTTTTGCTGTATGATAAAAGTATTAGAAATTATTTTTTGCCGTCTTTTTTTATGCAAAAGTGGCAACATCGCGCGCCGATCTCCCGTAAGAAATGCACGGGGCCATAAGAGATCCATTGTGTCTTCATGATGTTGGACAGACAATATAACATATTTGTTAATAATCTTTTAAATTTCGTCGGAAGCATTTCGTTTGAATTTCGTCGGTTTCGGTTTACTCCGGAAGGTAGACTACTTAAATTCTTTTTCTTGAGTTCAATAACCTTTAACCTCCATATACATTTCAACATTATAATTTTATATTAACACTATTCAATGTATTATTTTATATTAACGCTAAACGATTAATTCGTCATTTATATCTTTAGCTTTTTATACGAAATGTCCGTTATTTTTTTAAATACTTCGCGTGCATTACTCAGTAAGAACCAACACGGTTTTAGAAAGAACCGATCATGCGAAACTCAACTAGCTCTATTCGTCCATGATATCTTAAAGTCTGCCGAAAGTAAAAAGCAAGTGGACGCTATTTTCCTTGACTTCAAGAAAGCTTTTGACAGGGTCCCCCACTACAAAATAATTACAAGAAAGTAATTAACAAAATAAAATTAGCAGGTATCAACTAGGAAATAATTGAATGGATCAAGAAATTTCTACACGAGAGAGAACAGCAAGTGGTACTTGATGGCGTTAGTTCGGATAAAGTCAGAGTCACTTCAGGCGTACCTCAAGGCAGCGTAATCGGACCTTTACTCTTCCTCATTTATATCAATGACCTAAGCGACAAGATCGATAGCAATGTGAGGATATTTGCGGATGATTCGGTAATATATAGAGAAATATCAAGTGACGAAGATAGTGCTTCACTCTCAAACGACTTAGCTCATATACAAATGTGGTGCGAAAAATGGCAACTAGATCTTAATGTAGATAAATGCTCTGTAGTAAATTTCTTCGAAAGGAAACAATTGAGTCAGAACCGCCCGTACAAAATTAGTGGAACGAATTTAAATGTAGTCGACTCAGTAGAATATCTTGGAATCACCCTAACCAATAACTTAAACTGGAGCACACACATTCGAAAAATATGCGGTAAAGCAACTAAAAAGCTCGGTTTTATAAAGCGTATTGTAGGTAGATGCGATGAAAAGGTTAGAGAGCGATGCTATTTTACGTTAGTTAGGCCCCATCTGGAATATGCGGCGAGTATATGGGACCCAGCGGATGAAACGAACTCTCGCGAACTCGAGAAAGTGCAGCGTAAGGCGATACGTTTTGTTAAAAAGTGCTACGATAGAGAAGCAAGTGTAACGCAAATGCTCACAGACGCAGGTTGGGAATCCTTGAAAGAAAGGAGATTAGAAGCTAGGCTGCGATTGTTAGATAAATTCAGAGGAAACACATTTTCGGAAGACTTAATTGGTATTATTCGACCCTTCTACTATGGCCGATCTGACAGTGAGCGTAAAATAAGAGACAAAGACGCGAGGATGACTTTTTTTCCACGAACGATGCGCGATAATAATAAATTAAATAAGTAATTCTACTCTTGATGTTTACACCCCTTGCCACACGCCGGAAGGCGGCTTGCAGGGTACTTATGTAGATGTATTACTAAAGGTGCAATAAGCTCTCATAGTCATTTTAAATATACCAACTTCTGTGAGTAAAACGATACATCTCTAAACGTAGCCATAAGCAATGGCTCCTTTCGGACATTCCAAGGGCAATCGATTCTATGACACAGCTGAGTGCCGGANAAATATACCAACTTCTGTGAGTAAAACGATACATCTCTAAACGTAGCCATAAGCAATGGCTCCTTTCGGACATTCCAAGGGCAATCGATTCTATGACACAGCTGAGTGCCGGAAATTCCGCTAAGGTAGCTAGTTAGTTACCTACCTCGTGGTTTATGCTATAACTATGCTATCTGTCAGATTGTCAGAAAGTGAACATAACATAGTTTTTGCGTCAAGTTTAGTTGTGAGACGCTCTCAATTGACGCCGGCGCTCAATTGTCGCGGAGCCCTCCAATTCTACATTCCGCATATTCTTGAATCAAAGACGCATCCAAGTTTTAGGTATCATGTATGGGGAAAATCATGATTTTGTTCCTGCATTTTATATGGTGTATCTAATTGTGAGACGAAGGTGAGGTTATTGAATATCTAAAAACACACAATAAATTCGATTAAAGAGCGAAAAAGTTAATTAAAACTAAATGTATAAATTTTAAATTTATACATCTTTTAAAAACCAAACTTGTCTTAAAAGTCTCTCTCTTAGAAACGGCTTGATGTAGAGACATGAGACAAACTGTATTGTATACTACAAGTTTGAAAGCTCACGAAAACTATTCTCATCTCTGAGAAGGCTCGGCTTCGAACTCAGGGTCCCATAATACTTTTCCATATAAAATCACGTAAAGTTCGAAAAGTACTGTGACGAATGCTTTCCTGAAATCCAAAAAGATGGCGTATCCAGAGAAAGGGCTGAGTCTCATATGACCAAGATTTACGGAAGCCCTGTTGCTTTTCACTTTGGCTATGCGGTTGTCCATTCCTTTCTTTCGTATTAATTCTTGTGCCACCTTCCAAATGCTTTCCTTTTCGTTCGGAAACGCGTGATATTCGTGTCGTGTTGTCAATATTCCGGCAAACGAAAAAGGAAAGTGTACAGAGAGATGGAATTTTCTCCCAGAGAGGCCAGTTTTTCTCAGCAGCAGTAGAAAGTGGTACATTCAATGACCTTAATATCATTACAGGATTTTAAGGCGATCATTTCATTTTCGTTGCAAACGTGGGCATATTTTCCACGTAGTATTTAATATTATATGTAATGATAATAGGGAGACATTTACATTTCCAAACGACGCTTTGTCGTTTACAAGAGGTAAGCTGCTTCATTCTATTTACAGTGACGATTTCTGAATTTAAATTGATGCCATTACAACCTTGGATCAGATATCTCTGGTCTACTCAACTTGAAAGGGGGGAAAGGTCATATGAACATAACAATTGATGGAAACAATTCGCCTAAAATATGGTATTTTCTCAATTGATAAAGGGTAATTAAAGTTTACATTGTGATTTTGTTGCCATCTCACATTAAAATAGTTGTTCTTCACACGCACATAGACTGCGCGTTATGCTGATCAATTCCAATAAATTAAGCTCAAAGCGGGCGAATATTGTATTAAAATATTTATTGCAAATTTAAACAGCGTTGTAAATTATACATGGAACTTTCACAGATCTTTCTAAAGGTGCATGAAATCCATATCAATATATGAAACGAATGATATCTAGCATGTTTCATAAAAAATTCTCACCATTCAAAGTNACAAAACAGCATAAACATTTTAACATTCAGTAATCAACACATATGTCTCTTTTCCATTTATCAATTCAACTAGATAATCTTTTGAGAGCATATTTTTCAATATTAGAATTATCACTCACAAGGAATATCAATCAAAGAATGTTAAAAGCCAGAATACCTTTACTTTGAGAATGCTTTCTTCCTCTTTTGAACTGACAAAGAATGCTTCTGAGAGTGATTTAACTTATGTTACTGACATGTTATATTTCCATTGAAAATTTCACACATTTCTTATAACTGTTATCCATGCTTTAAATAATCTCACTGATTTTGTAGTTGATGAAAGTTCTGAATTATTTATAGGCCAAAAAAGTAAATAAATTGAACTTATTCACAGTGGCATTCTTGGATTTCAAATTGTGAGGAGCAGGATGGAGAAGGATATGTTTGTAAGCCTTTTATCCTCATTCCAAAGCAAAAGCCTCCATTGTTTCTCTTATGATAATGACAAAATTCCACAGTGGGAAGCTTAATATAACTGAACGAAGTTAGTGCAATAGAAGATCAGTAGAATGTCAAAAGCAGTCATGTCCTTGAAAATATTTTATACTAATGATAAGGATATTCATCTGAGTTCATCGATGTTTGCAATTCTTTGTTTTGATTCATTTTCTCTTCTCAATCCAATTCATATTTCCTTCATTAAATGCCATTTTTTCACAGTTTAATTTTTCTGAGAATAATTTACTATATCTCTCCACTAACTTTAAAAGAAATGTTTTAATGAACTCTTAAATTGAGTATCATTTAAAACATTAACGATGTCCTTTTCATGTTGTTGCCAAAGTACACTTCTAGCCAAAATTAACGCAACACCTCATGACATGATGAAGTGGGAGATATAGGTATTAACTGTGCTGAGGAGTTTACAGTGCACTTTGACAACTGTGTCAGAGGGAGGTTTCAGCCCATTGGGAAGGCGAGGCCTATATTATCGGATCTAACAGCAACAGTAACTAAATCTGTCTTACGGAAATAAAATTAATTATGTTTAGTAAATGCACCAGCAAATCTGAATTTAAGAAAAATCTTCTACAACAAGAGTTATTTCAAGAGAATAAAAATAACTTCTGTAAGAATGATACTTATTTACATAACAACTACTGCAAAATTTGTTTCCGTACAGAAGATTTGAACATTTGTGGGATGAAGGGGAACTTTTCTGGACTTTGTTTTCAAGAATCATCACGGGATATTACAGAATACGTTCATTAAGAGTAATATCATTTCCTCATGCAGATGTCTTTGCTTATTTAGTAATTTTATCGAATTATATTATCAGAAGTTGTTTTGAAAATGTTTCTTGTGTATCTTTAAGACAGTTAGTAATGAACGGAATAACCCTGTCAATCGCTGAAAAAAAATCATTGTAATTATTTAATTTCTACGCTCAGATTACAGTTTTATGGCCAGAATAGCGACA
This sequence comes from Ladona fulva, assembly GCA_000376725.2. NCBI lineage: Eukaryota > Metazoa > Arthropoda > Insecta > Odonata > Libellulidae > Ladona > Ladona fulva. The sequence goes on from KZ308814.1 coordinate 501,318, forward strand.
TTAAGTAAAGCACCAGTATAAGATGTCTATGAAATTAGTATGTCAGCTTTACAGTTACCATGATTCTTGGAAATAAGGAATGTTCTTCGTGTAATCTTAATAAGATCGGTCTTTGAGATCAAGAGAGACATCAAATGTTTTTATTTATCGATTTCAAATATCGGGCTCAGTCATCAAAGTTAATAGTTGTAACATGCTCTGAAGAATATTTTGTTTATGAAGATTTTGTATTCTCTGAATCCTCCTGGCAGTAGATCAAAATAATGGGTAAAGCCTAGGAAATAATCAAATGAACGTGTTGCATATTTGAAGCAAAAGGAGGATGAATCTTTTACTTTAATTTAATTAAGAATAGTTTTTCGCCAAAAATCTTGTCAGGCTGTTCATCCTGAGACTCCCGTTTCCACAGCCCATATTCATATCCGGTCTCATGAATGCTTTGCATGCATAGATACGTAGAAATACTGATTTCCAAATTTTCCTTACATTAAGCTCATCTAGGCCTTGCCTTCCCCCATTCCCAAACCCTGGGCTGTACCCTCCCCCTCTGACACTGTTGTCAAAGTGCAATGTAAACTCCTAAGCACAGTTAATACCTAGATCTCCCGCTTTGTCACACCGCAAGGTGTTGTGTTAATTTTGGCCAGCACTGTACTTGTGAGATTATTTCTGAAAAGTTTCAAATTGGTCCAGCCATCCAAAGATCCAAGAATTAAAAGTTATGTATATCATCATAGAAATGATGTTCAGTTTGGCTCTTGCAATTTATTCAATTAGGATACAATCTATCACAATGCCTACAAAACCTTCTCTGTGGAAAAATTTCACATCCTTTCTTTATGAGTTCTCTCAATGCAATTCCTTGCTGCCTACAATGTCTTACATTATAACTGTCAGTTACATACATAGATTACTTATATATACATATAAGTCATATTCCATTGTGTTAATGTACTGAACAGTATGCAGGAATAACAGGTGAAGAGTATACATAAATTAATTATTCCAAATTACTTTGTTTTTTTCCTGGCTTTAACCAATGAAAGTTGAGCTATTTTTTAGATATGTTAGGCCATTCTCTGGAAATAAAGTGAAGGTGTCCTCCCCCATCTGGGCCTTGAGGGCTGCATCTTTGAAGAAAGACGAGTGGAATGTTGATCCTTGGAGGACACAGTGGTTTCAGTTGCCAATGTGATTCTCGAATTGCTTTAGTAAAAGGTCCAGCTTGGAAATGGTTTGATTTCTTTGAATTATTTGTCCAAATTAATTTAAACGTTTTCTATCATTTATTAATTAAGCCTGAGTTATCTTTCTGAGATACATAATGCTACTCTTTGACCATGAAATGAAGGTTAAGATTTTAGTCATCCTCCTATGCACAGACTCCAGACATCCTTAAGATAATACCACAGGAGTATTTGGCCATGGAGGATGCTGTGTCAACAGCTCTGTTTTAAGGGTGAGTCCAGGAATTCTTCGCAGACATTGTCAAAGAGACAGGTGTAGTTCTCTTCTCAATCTTCTATTTCATAATTATAGACTTTTTATCTATGTCAACAATTTTCTCATGAATGATCTGATATCCCATAGTAAGTTTGTGTATATGCTGTTTGAATTTACAAAAAGCTAATGACAATTATGAAATGCTAACATTCTACATGTCTGTTTTTGTACTTGCTGAGTCCAGATTAGTGCTCTCCAAGGACAGAAGCTGACATTGAGGAGATGACAGAGAGAATAGTATGTTTCCTTCTTTTTAATCTATGACTGCCATGAAAGGATTTTCTATTAAAATATTTTATGATGCTTTTAAATTCCTTTGTCCAAGGATTCATTTTATCTCTCAGTAAGACTGAGTAAATTATTTATCTCCATTTCTTTATCTACAGCACACTAGAAGAAAAATCTGATTGCCTAACATGTGAGGAGACTGCACCTGGAATGAAAAAATTCTGAAGAAGAGCACAATAAGGGAGCCACCCCTTGAACTCTGTAAAGAAGCATAGTGATGGGTTCAATGTGTGAAGGCTTGTGACTGTGTTCTGAAGATAGCTAGGATCAAAATTCTACACAACAGCTGAAGGACTTTTGTGTCTTCTTTTTTTAACTTCACTAAATTGTCGTACTATATTTTGCTGGGATGTAAAGATATTGTAACATACATTTAACATGGATTCAGGCTGTGTGATGGAGCTCTGTAATTTATTTTTCCATGAATTTTTTTTCTTTCCAGAAGCTTCAATGAAAAATATTTTTTGGATCATTCATTCACCCTTCATTTACATGAGCAATTTTCAGCAGAAGCTCACTCATTATATATTTGTGTAAATGAAAGAAGTTTTACATTATAAATTAAATGAGATCTTCGAATGCTGCATGATATGAACTTTACATTAATTAATTTATTTTCTATATTGTGAGCAAGTAACTATGTAAAAAGTAATAGAAGTGTGGCTTCAATTGTTTACTATGCTTCTGGCTTATTTTATCATTCTTGTAAAGTTATAAACTGTGATTCATTTTATGATTTCACTACTTTCATAAGTGTCAGAATTTTGTTATCCTTTGTAAGTATACTTTTACAGCAATAATGCATAAAAATTTCTAGTTGGTGAATTGTAATGTTAAATTTATCATGATTCATTGCTACAGTTAAAGAAACTGTGCAAAGGCAATTATGGCCAAATGTAAATTTTTTGTATCATATCTCTAACAGCTGTACATAGAGATTTAAGTTGTCTTTATAAGGACCTCCCCTATCAGGTTAATGTAAATGTCATGCAGAATGTTAATTCCCTTCAAAGTCACAGAAAATGTTAGAAGAAAGATTACTGTTGTAAGCAAATGGTAAAACCTTGTAGTAATTGTTTGTTTTGATGGCATTCCCATTATGTAATTATTCAGTGACGTTCACTTTGTTGTACAATGAAATATGCTTTATTTATAGGTACTTCACTTATGCTGTGCTATCCCTTACTTATTGCCAGTAATGTTCTCGGGGATAACTATTCATGTCTGCAAGCATGGATTGATGGCATTTTCAATTTTCTATTCAGTTGTATTTGATGTCTACTTTGCTGTTCTTTTTTGTGATTATGATTAATCTAAAAACTAATATTTAATACATAATGAAAATATAGTTACAAGTAGGGCTCCTGGACTGCCAAGTGGGTAGTTCTTTCGCCTCAGTAAATTGGTCCAGTGTTCAATTCCCTGTGAGGGCCAATTTTCTTCGATTTGAGCTTAGCTGTAGAGAGGAAACTCTTTTTACAATACCGCTACTATTATTACTTTCAGTAATCATATATCACGCCTTTAAGGAAATGCAAAGCGTACTTTCAAGTAGACAATATTTAATTTATATAGATGCGAGATTCGTTATGTCCACATATTGCTTTGACAATTTGCATATATAAGCGTTACAATGTAGCATATTCATAAATCGAGCTATTTTGGGATAAATCACCAGACCAAACCACATAAGCAAATTGCAAAAGAGGAAGCCTGCTTGCACATATAGTGGAAATGCTTGATGATTTGGAAGGAAGGCAAGAAATAAGCTAGTAGTAATTATATAACATTTATGTCGTGTACTTTTATACCAAAAAGATATCCTACCTCTTTAAGGTTGCACAGTTACGAAACTTGCGATTTTTCACATATCCTCCTCTCGAACTGGCAGTGGCTTGTGAGTGGTGCTATTTGAACACACATTACTATCCTATTTACAAAGTTGCAAAGTCAGCTTCTTTAATATTGCGCCGAGGAAAATGACTAAAGCAGTTTCTAAACGGACAAAACCGATTGAACTCCGCAGAGGCGAACTTGTAGGTTCGTCTTGAAACATTACTTGATATAATTATTTTCTCGATAAATAAATAGATGATGGAATATTGTGGTTGTTTTGATGGTAAATATTGCGCAGAGGTCCACCAACCTTTATTTTTTTTTCACCCACTTAAAATGCTCCCGTTCCTAAAAATGCCGATTTTTCGCTATTTTTTCCGAGAAACCTGTGTTTACCAACTCCAATGTGACTGAAAATCCACCTCCGAAGGTACTTAAAAGGGTAATATACGGCCTTAGTACCGTCCCACCATAGCATCCCTGTTTTACTCCGCGCGCCCATAACATTGCTAGAATTTGGAAATTGGTATATTTTAGATGTGAAGTTAGTTAGTATCGCCCTATCGGTAGTTCGGAGAAGCTCCAAAAATGGTGAAAAAAAAAAACGTCGAAAAAGTCGTGAAAACAGTCATTTTCGTGAGCAAATATCTCAAAAAGTATCGTTTTCAGGGTTATGAAATTTCATTCCTTGCTCTAAATAACAGTGTATGAATCAGAAACGTGCGATCATTGGTGTACGAGCTATGATTTTTTTTCACTGGTGGACCCCTTCGCAATATTTACCCTCAAGTTGATCACTTACAGAACTGCAGCCCACTTCCTAGCAAATATGTTTCATCTTTGCGTAAAGTTGGTTACTGAAAGAATCATGAACTTCAGACCAGCAAATTATGCCTGATTCTCTCTCAGCGTTCAAAATATTTCAATTGATATTCATTTGAAGTTCCACAGTGTAGTGATACTCTAGAACCAATAATTTTACATCATGCCCTTCCAGGAGTGACATTTGTAAATGATGGAAAGAAAGGATATTCCAATATCCACTAATAATGATATAGTATTTCCATGCATTCCATTGTAAATCACAGCAATCATTTTTTTCAATTTTCCTGGGGAAACTGCAATTCATGTCAAATATTGATAATTTTTTGATGAGAGCAAAAGTAAATGTGAAATTTACTCAAGTACAAGTAAAGCTTTGTTTTACACTGCTTGAGTGGAACTTACGTATGGAGATTTGTTTAGTAAAGAAGAAATTTTCCGTAACATTCTAAAATAACATTTTATTCGATTCTGTTTAATTATGCTGTTTAATTATGATAAAACCGACTGTTTCCCTATGTTAATTAAATTTCTCTTTTAAACATTTTTAGACTCCTTTGTGGAAGATAATAAGTCCAATCCCAATTTTAAATTTGTCAAAATTATCTTCTGGCAGCCAGTAAAGAACTATGGATGTTGGGTAGTGAGAATCCTTTTGGGAGAACTGTATAATATTTTGGTGAATATCATCACTTCTAAGAGAGTTTTGGTAACAAAATAATTGGTTGGGAATCAGTGAAGGTACCTTTTGGCAAAAAAACCACTGCAGGGTATATAAATTTTGGGTATTGTGTATTTGCTGAGAAAAGGAAAAAAGCATTATTGTGTACTATGAATGACAATACCATAGAAAACTATGCCATATGATGTATGAATGGATTGAGAAAACCAAAATGGTTTATTTTGGTGCATAGAATGTAATAATTCTGCATAACATTTCATAGAAGACTTATTCATAACATTAACAACAGTAAACTACCAATCGTCCATAGGCATATTATCTGTCTATGATGTTTTAATCTGCACCAATATTTTTCTCGGTCGTTTTAAAAGAGTTCAAACACAAAAGCACAAGTATTTCATTCAACTACATAGATGGTTTGCAACAGTATATGGAGCAATGAAAATATGAATAGAAAGATATTATTGCTGAAAAAAATATCAGCAGTCACATAAAGAAAACTCTTAACAAGTTAACAAAACAATCAAAAGTAATAGGCTATCTGAGCAAATAGTAATTAATTATTTATTTATGCAAAAAATTAACATTATAAGAAGTGAAAGTTTGGATTGTCTGTATTTCACTGATTGTTCATGCACCTGATTCTCATCATCAGCCCAGATATTTGAGAGTAAACTGTTTGTGTAAATATGGATTACCTAATCATGATCATCAGGAATGTGAATTTCAAGGAAAGCAGTGAAAGAAAAAATTAAAATTCTTAAATCAACCATTTGATGAGAAGATTGGAGGGTGATATTTTAGCAGCCTTTCATATGGCTTTTTAGTGTTTTAGCTGCTGAGAATCTAAATACTATGTCAATGATTTATCACTGTCAATATTTGGTGAGCAACTGATGCAAATGAGGTAGAAGTTGAGGCACGATTAGCCCAACAACTACTGCTGCTTAAGCTGATTTTTTATCATTTCTAAATCATGATCAGAGTCAACCTCAGCAGCAGTGTAACTTAACAAGTTGTTGACACTATATATAAATCTCTTTTTAATCATGATAATAAACAAAAAAGTTAATACTCTGGATTTATTGACATTGATGTTCAAACTTCTTTGCCTCTAATAAAAATTATATCAAAACAATATTCAAATAACTTGAAACAGTTTCAATAATTATCATAAAATTCCATCACCCTTTGATTATAATGTAGAAATGCAACAATTCCTCTGTTTTTAGGACCTTAACATTTTTTGGTGAGTATTTACATATTTCTGTACAAGAATTTTCTTCCACTTTCAACTGAAGAAAATAGGAGAAGTTAAATGTTCTAGGTCTACTCTACTGAATAGAGAAGATGTTATTGCAAAATTTTCTACCATAGAAAAGGGTCTTCAGCATTTAATGGTAGCAGTGAGTTCAAATAGTGGTGCCTCTTTCTTTTTCAACAAGTAGTGCTTTTCATCTACATCTACATTAGTACCCTGCAAGCCGCCTTTCGGCGTGTGGCAGGGGGTGCAAGCACCATGAATTTACTGAATTTCCTTTCCATTTTGGGTCCCTTTTCTTTTCATACTTCTAATTCACTCTTTTTAATCTTGGCATTATCTGACTTAATGAACAGTTTTGGAAAATTTTTAGTCTCAAGAAGATTGTCTTTGATGATTGACCTTATCCAGAACTGGATGAATTTTCTTAGAAGTCTCCTTGATTCTCCATTTTCTCCTCAGCATCTGATTCCCATTTCTTTCATCTATGAAGACAAAAAGTGTTATTTCCTGAACAATTATTTCTTAATTAAATTAATTACAAAATCTTCAAATGATCTTAAAAGTTATAAATCATCTTCTCATGATGAGTACAATTGTATGTATTCAATTCAAAGATGTTGTTATTGTTAACCTATGTATCCTACAAGTGCTTTCTTGGTGATGGATTTCTTTCTAACATAAAAGTACACACATCTTGAATTACTTTATGTTTCTGTAGATGAAGCTTAACCTGTACTTCCATCAATTTATCAGCTATTTTGCAGTACTTCAGTTAATTGCAACGATATTCAGCATCATCAGATAGGGATTCATTTAGTTAAAGTCGTAATATGTGTGTAGGGGATGATTGTGAACCTAAACCACAACTATTTACTCCAATTACTATGTCTGTTCAGTCACAGAGCAACAAAATGAAAATTCTGCAAGGTTTCAGTTTCAATGAACTCAAAATAAGACCCGACATAACCAATTTGTTAATGGTTAATTAAGCTTTATGGTTGAAACATGTCGTGTGTCTGTTGTAGTTATGTAGTATTGTGCAAAGTTATTTGAGATTAAATTTACCAGTTTCCCTTGAAAAGTGGTGATTTTTTCAGCAACAAGCTTTATGGTCTTGTTATAAGACTTTGATTCTGGAAACTACATGCCAAGAAAGAGTAGGCCCAGCTACATTCACACAATCTTCCATATACATTTCATCAGTTAATGATCTAAACAACTGATCTAATTTAAAATCCCTGTCTCAGAACTTTAACAAATCTGTTAACCTTCAATTTTATACTAAAATCCTGAAGTGGAGCAAAGGCTTTTCATAGAGGAAGGGTTGCAGGCTTATACATGATGATGCAGACTGGCTTTTAAAAAAGACTCAAAACCTCTGTCAAGGCTTTCAGGTTTCATAATTGCCTAAAATATATGCAGGCTTTGTACGGTTGGTGCCTCTGTGAGGCCTTGGCTGTGAATGACGCCGCTTAGTCGGACAAACTCACACTTTCCCTACGAAGTCTCCCAAATGGCATGGAGAAATGTTCTGGTTGGATAGCTCAATGGATAGAGCAACCAACCAGACCTGGGTTCGAGTCTTGGTTCTGTCAGACTTTTTTAATGTCCATTTCTCCTTGGGAATTAAAGAAAACAGTCTTGAGATAGGCAATGGTCTATATTCAGAAGGAGTTGTGTTTCAAAAAGTCAAAGTAGCATTATTATATGGCAATTATTGTAACAGTTTCCAAATATCTCAAGGTTGTATTACCACTTCTGCCACAATCTATTTATTAAATCCTCATGGAGGGTAGTTTTAACAAGTTAAGTGGTTATTTTTCTCACTGACTACCAAATTACAGTTTCCTCATTTAACTCAGTGAATGAATGTTATTTTTCACATTGAATGAAATTTGAGCCAACTGTATAGAAAGGTTAAACATTTGTAAGGGAAAGAAATTAGTAATGGAATTACCACTAAAAGATGGAAGGGAAAACATCTTAAGGGATCAAACTAGTATAAGGAGAAGGTGGACAGAACATGTAAAGGAATTGCATGGAAAAAATAAGAAGGTTACCAAAATAAGAATATACAGTGAGTATGTAGAAAATAGGTTATGGTTATAACTGTGGGCTCCTGTTTCCATTTAAGTAATAATAATAATCTAATCAGTAGGAAAATAACTCTCTATCTGACGTAACTCTTGGGCAATAGCTGAATGGCTTAAGGAATATTTTTAATCACTTTTCTAATAATAGTCATGTTGTACCATTTCCTCTTTCACTACAGGTCTACTCATTGCTAATGAGTATTCAACCATCCTAGTAGTAGTACTACTGTTGTGTTTATGAAGTTGCTTCAACAGTTGAGGTAATTTTGCATCTTTTCAGTATCCCAGGTGTTAAAAACTATGGAGAATACTTATGTATTTTTAATTTTTACAAGAAGAACAAAAGGAAAGAATGAATGAGTATTATTTTCCAATCATGCCGAGTGTGGGTCATATTAAGCAGTGTTAAAAGAGAACAGAGAAAAAACAAATTAGTCTAGCAAAGGATATTATAAAAAGGTAAATTGTCCAGTCTACTTCATAAAAGAAATAACTTTCTCTATCATATTATGATCATTCTCAAGGATATCTTTCTGTATCTCTGAGACAGAAGTAAGTAAGTCCACGTTGGTGAATCACAATGACTCTTTGAGTACCTAACACTTTTTGTGGCATTCCAAAAGGAGAAATTTTAATCAATGCAATTATTCAGCATAACTCATGCCTCAGTAGCTTTCATATTATCAAAGCCATGAACTGGACCGAGACAAAAGTGAATGAAAGATAGATTTTTCTTTATCCTGTACAAAAAGACAAATGAAAAATATTCCATTTATTCATACATCAGGACGGTAACAGAATCGGCTTCAAGGAGTTATCATTAGTAAAACTTCGATGAAACATTCAGTGCAATTAAGAAAAATAAAATTTCATCTAATATTTCAGCTTTGTCTGATACAAATACTACTTTTTAAGCTTTAGAAGGAGAGAAATTTTATAGACAGTATGAGGAGTGTAGTACTTAGCTTTAGCTTTCCTTCAGGGGCAAATCTAGAAACTCTCCAAGGGGCAAACAGACCAAGGGGTCAATTCAAGACAACTTCTTTATGAACTCCTCTCCAATTCACTTTTTAAATGCCGACTTCACAATCTGATTTTAACACAAGCTCTTCATCAGATCCCAGGCAAATTGTTGATATATTATAATTTGAGAAATTCTCCTAAAAGCCATAGTTTACGAGCAAATTAACAGTTAGGAAATGCCAACCAGCGAGGTTGGGTTCTCTGTGGTTACACTTTGCAATCAATGTTCCTAATATATGTTTTGGCAACTATGTTGTCATCTTCAGGAGAGAAAATACTTTCAAAGCACAATCACAGAGAAACCTAGCCCCCACTGATTGGAATTTCCTAATGGTTTGTTAGCTTTTTGAAAATTTTCTCAAACGCTAATGTCTGGCTGTGTTCCTTTTTCTTATGGATAAAATTGTTTGTCATACTTCAAAGTCACCAATTGATCAGCCCCATCCCCTGCATTTCCCTTCTGAACCAGAAAAATATAAGAGGAACAAGCCCACATTAGTGCAGCATGATGACCCTATGAATAATACTTTTTGTATAATTCAAAAGAAAGTGGCCAAAGTGAACACCTTTATGTAACATCACTCATGTTTGGGCAGGTTTCATATCATCATAGCTATTAACAAGACTGGGAAAAGTAAATGAAAGATACATTTTTCACTATGCTGTTCCAAAAGATAAACAAAAAATATTCCAGAATCAATAGCTTGGGCCATGACTTCGTGGTAGAGCTCCATCAGGGTCAAAAGTAAGAATAACTTTTACAAACCACAGAATATTTTATTGGTCACAACCATGTTTTCAACGCATGGAGTTCACCTGAGGATGACTCCATGGGTTTGAAACCATGGTCGTAACCGATAAAATATTCTGTGGTTTGCAAAAGTTATTCTTACTTTTGTTCTCAAACAATATTCCATTCATCAAGATATGGTAGTAGGGACCTTTCAAAAGTTTGGCTCATGAATACCTGAACAAAAATTCTGATTATCATGTATCATTAGCATTGGGACATGGACCAGCTGTAGAAAGTTTTCATCCTTATTTTAATAACTGAAATATGCTATGAATTTTAATTAAGCATGGTCACCTATCCTCAGTCGATATCTATGTCAACCAATGAATTTTAGAGCAAACTGTAATTTTAACATGTTTCAATTAATGCTTCTATAGAATATTTAGTGTTCAGATGGTGATCCTTCATTTTCTATCCAAGCATGATTCAAAATCAAGCTGATGTTATATTCCCTTCTGAGGATTTTTCATTGCCACAATACCCCTTTCATTTTTATAATTTCTTTTGCCGTTCAGATTTGGCTTTCGAGTTTCTTCGCTAAGAGATATTCGACATTTCGGGCGTAAATAAGCCCAAGAATCGTATTTAATTTGACTTTCCAGCTTGTTTTCGTACCCCCTCATGCTGCCTTCGTCATGACTGATTTTACTTGTTGGATTGTCAACATTTCCTGATTTAAATTCTCTTTTTCGGCATTGGACTGCATAAAGCTCGCAATCATTCTTTAACGGTGAGCATCAAGTGGAAAAAGAATTCACGTCCCTTAGAGGGAGCACGTGACGCGACTCTGGGGTTGTTGGCCGATAATGTCCTCATAGATATTGGATGCAATTTTCATATTCATCGCTGGTTTTCAAATTGACCTCTCCATCGGCTGGACGGAGAGTATGCCATGGGTGCACTATAGGTCCTCGTATTGGCCCGCGCATGCGCACTTTGCCCTCGTTATGACCTCGTTCGGAAAAGGGGTGAACCATTGGGATAAAGAATTAGGGACAGAAATCAGCTGATGGATGCTGAACGCTGCGTATCTGGGGACGTCTTTCCATTCCGACCGTGCAGATGTTTGCTGCATGCGTCCAATCCTCAATCATCGCAATTAAAGAATTACTAACAGTCATAATAACATGGTGGAGATCGATTCATACATGGGGCTTTCAATAGACGCTCTTCGTCCTTCGCACAAGCAGTTGTTATGTCTCATTGTGTGCGATAATTTATCAAGAAATAACATTGTTATATAAAAGCAACAATACTGCGCGACAATATTACTTTTTCGTTTATTATTAGATTGAAGAAATTATCCCAGACGAAGAACAGAATCAACAAAACTATAGTCGTTTTTAATGTTAAGACAATGAAAAGGCTTTCTACTGTCAGATACTTGCAACAATGCAGCACGATGTTATCTTCTTCTTAATGCCAAGACGTTTCACTGTTAGACACACATAACAATGGTGCACGACAATACAGCTATTTTGATTTAGTTAATCTATTATCTTAAACGAGTCAGTGCTTGACTCCGGAAGGTTTTTGAACACCCCTGGTACTTCCATGAGTTCTTTTAGGGCTGCTTCTAAGTGTCATTTGACCTCATAGAAGAAGAGCAGAGGATGGCACACGATCGAGGCGAGAGCGAAAGGTCAGTGGTCGTCGAGGGACACCTTAGGTCACTGCGGGTCCGATTGAGGCGCTTTATTGCCTCTTTATTGGTAGTTTAAACGCCTCTTGACCGTCCAAGGGTCACGGTTCGATACGGAGGATGTGACTCGTTCACGTCCCAATCACGCCCAGTCGACCGTTGAGCCAAACGTGAGAAAAGAAATTACCGCGTTCCGCATTCGTTTTTCTTCGATTGTTTTTCTGGCTATTTTGTGATGCATTTTTTGTGCGCATTAATTGCATTAGTATACATATGTAACGCTATTCCCGTAGGCGCGCTAAGGGCTTTTACTATTAAAAATGCCTTAACTATCCTTGCATTGTCTTTTTCGCTTCCGACACATTCGCCTATCGTTTTATACATTACCTTTAACTCACATTACTAAGAACACCCCTCCTCTTCAAGATCTTACCCATCCAAAGCAGTTTTCTCTGGGTCTTCCTCTCTCTTTAGAGGCATTCACATTCCCCTTATACGACATTTTCGCCATTCTGTTTTCGGACTCTTTTTATTTGTGTGATTACAACGGCAATGCCCCATCGGCTAACTTTATTCTGCATCTTTCCTAGCCTTTTGGAAAATTCCAGATGTGAACTGCCCTCTCTTGCGTCATGTGGAATATTCTTCATACAATAGGAAGAGGCCTTCCTTAACACAAAGCACTAATAATGTATATCACATTTTCCTGAGCTATTGATGCAGTTTTTCCATTTGGAAACCGATTATCATAATTGCTAAGAGTGTTTGATGTAGAAACAGTCCCTTTCTCTTCACTAGAGATTGCGCAGAGTTTACAACTGTTTCTGCTTTAATATCTTGATGTATTTCGGAAAGGGATGGAGGAATATCCATTTTCAGTAACTCATATCATTTATGGCTTTGAAAATTATGAATCCACTGAGGTATGAAACCTCGCCACTCCAAATTGAATGCTATCAGGTTTATTTATCTCTATGCTTCATCTACGTGGACGTTTTCCACTTATATTATTCTACCTCAGTTAGAAGACCTCACTCCTTATGTTGCCTACTATGCCTCATTCCCTCTTCAAAGCCTTCGGTAGCGAAAGGGTTAAGAATCCAAACAGCTTTGGTGAGGACGACTTTACATTATTTGACAGTAAATTTAAAAGAAAATTGACATTTCTAGTGCCACAATAAGTGTCTCCCACAGAACAGCATTGGCTTCCACAGAGACTACAGATAATGTACTTTTTCGTATTTTTAATGGCAATATTTCATATAAATGGTTAATTATTTACTGTTAATATTGAATTCCACTTTATTGGCAGATCCCAAGAAAAATGTAGTTTTTCCACGTCAGTTGTCCGTGTCAACCTGGAGGCTCTCATTCCCTTTACCATTCTTTGGAGATAGTATGAGGCATGCCGTGCCTCTGGCCCTCTATGCAGGGACACCGCCTCAACATCATCATCATCATGAGGCATGCCCGGAGAAGTGAGATGGATCTCCTCACAATGTTATTATAACAATCAGCAACAACTTAGAAGCGGTAAAATTACATTGTGAATCGAGCTCTTGAAAGTATTCAATCAGCAGTGATCAAGATGAATTCCATTCCTCGGAATCACTCATAACTATGCTTAATAATGTAAAAGTTGCAAATTGTGCATAACTTTCAGAAAGAATGGACATATGAGCTGCACGGCATCGGCAAAGGAAATAAACAAATATCGGCTGAGTTCCGCTCCTGCCACAGTCGAACCGTCTCGAACCTGTTTTCTTTGCACCGACTTCTGTATTATTACATCCGTCTGAAATTTTGTTCAATTATTTCGAGCCTTTTCCATGTATACAACATTACAATAAAGCTTACAATAACATTTACAAATAACTTTTCGGCTTCCGGTTAGAATCCGGTTCGATACCCTGCTTTTATAACTTGCTTGAAGGTTATAGTTAACCTCCGTGCTAGCAATAGTGGTGAAACTCGGTGTGATCACTCCCAGTCTTAACGCAAAGAAGAGGTACAAAGCTCCCTCTTCGCTGTTTTAAAGGGACTCCTTTAATTAATTGCTGGCCAATTAAATGCCGCCAATAAAAGAAGAACATGCTTCCACAGTATTAATGGCGCAAGTTCGCCAAAACGTCGAGAGCAAGAGATCTCTTGGCTTTAAAACTTTGCAACTCATTACATCTCAACAAAATACCTGACGGTGGGAATTCTGAATGAGATTTTCTTCACCTAAAAAGCCTTCCAGGATTCGACGTCAGGTATTTTCGATAAGAAATGCTCATATCGAACACATTTATAGCCTACGAAATCAATACATTTTGCAATTTAAATTTAAAATAGCGACATTATTATATGCAAATTTGCACATTTAGAAAGAATTGAGGATTTTATAAATGCAATCAAACCAATCTTTTTGTTACGTTTTACGCTTGAAACCAAGCGCACTTTGATAGACTCCAAAATTGAAGAAAAAATTTAAAATCGACGCCGTTCTATTTGAGTTTAGTTAACAGCGATTATTTGCTACAATACTCGTATCTTCCTTCGTAAATTCTATTATTCATTCGCCTTAAAACTCCAGACAAGAACCTAAAGAATAGAAATTCTACCAAGAATCTTCCTCTTTTCCTTATTTAAGAATTTCAGCTCTAAATTGCAAACATTTTTGTGAAGTAAACGGATTTCTGTTAAAATATTGCGGCGTTGTATTAGTATGAGGTTGAATTGCGGGTATTCCCTAGGTTGCACACCATAGGAATATGTCGGGTGAATGCATTGAGAATTAATAAGAATAGTAAGAATTGTTTGCAAAATAATCTACAATATAAGACATTCACCCCTTACTGTAATCATACAAGGAAGAATTCCTTTGGCACGGTATAGGTAGTCTATCAGTTTTTCAGAAAAACGATGATTTATTGTCATCATCTTAGGAACGTGGGGGTAGAATTACTGGTTGACACTGCCCGTTGATTCTCAACGGGAATGTAAGAATCGATAGATACCACATTAATTGCGAGTTACTTGACTCTTAAGAAAGAAATATATGATAATGCCTTGTTTTGATCGTCAAGGAGACAGTTTGTTTACAGCCACAACATTTTCATTTATTTTAAGAAAATTGTCGCAATTTGAATCAAACACAATATTTCACGGCCAAACTAAAATATCTAATTTCCTATCATTTGGTGCTTGTTTCAATTTCGTATGACTATTCTTTCTAATTTAATTTTGCAAAAGGACAAAGTCTGCGAGCGATGTAAACGAACTTAACACATGGAATCGCTTTGTCTCGTCTGGGATCGAACCGGGGACAGTTAGGTAAATTAAATGTAGCCTGTTGTCTGCGCAGGGAAGAAACAACTTTTGAAGTTTGAAATTCTTGCCTCTTTCAGCTATCGATTTTTAGGCGAACAAACTGCTATATACATACACACGTGATACACACACAAATCTTGATACTTTATTTATAAGGTGTTCTTCTTACGGATCGAGGAAATGGCAGCAGTTAATAAGCCAAAATCGAGCCAACGCTAGAGAGCTTGAGACGGAGTCCCGGGAGCGTCTAGTCAGGTGTTGTGACAGATTCCCTTTAGGATGGATCGATGAGGAGGACTTTCCACCTTGCGGTAGGTCACAGCAACAGTTTACCCGCCTCCGACTTTCCCGTGGCCCATCTGAAAAGCTATCATCCTCTTCCCCATCCAACCATGCTTTTCCAAACTAATTCCAAACTAAATCAAACTTTTTGATCATGTAATTTCTCTCCAGTAGATTCTTTTGAGATAAACGCGTTCCTCTGCCAATCCGATAGGGTGCTACACAATCCATAAGCCAAATTGACACTACAGTCAAACCTTGGATTGCGATTCGTTCCGCTCGTAGTCAGAAGCACTCGTATTTCAAAGCGATTTCCCTGTAAGGAATGATGGAAACTCTGATGATCGTGAATCGTTCGAAAACATAATAACATTCATATACATAATATTGATTATTAGGAAATTAGTGATCTTCGGCAGACAAAAAAACGTGTACGTGCTCCATGTATTACTCGATTTGCAAAACCTCGCCCGTACATCAAGTTAAATTTAATAAGAATTTTCACTCGTCTTGCAAAACACTCGCAAACCAAGTTACTCGCAGACCTAGGTTTGACTGTATTTTCTTTTACTCTGAGTTTGCCCAGTGGGGAGTTTGAGTACCCCAATTCGTACACTGTGGCCATAACTAAACATATTCTTATCAATATCAACGCAAAAATATCACCTCTGCACCACCTAATTTTTCTTATCTGTTTTAATATAATCTTACACTACCAACAATCACTTGTTTCTGTGTATTTGATTCACTGAACCGAGATTATGACAGCGATGTTCCATTCAGCATTACATTATTTTTACTGTCCTATTCTACAATCTCTTCGCGAATTCTTTTGCTATATATGTATTGTTTTCCGGACAAAACATTCAGGATTTTATCTGACAGGCTTATCCTGCTTTCCTCTTACTCCAAATCACTCATATATATTTTGTGTATCTTTCCTGTTTTTGAACGTATGGTGTCTCAAAAATCACTATCTATTTTTGAATTGATGATAATCATGGGAAACGGGTTTTAATATGAAAAATGTATTTATTCAAAAGTGTAGACCACAAAATTTTAGTGTTTATTTGCATTTTCTTTACGTTCATAATCCTTTCAATTCTATTTAATCACACACAATTTTTCTTCTCAATTTATTATCAGTTGATGGCATATGAAACATAAATTTGAACTAATGATACCCATACTCATGGCAGTTTACTGATAACTGCTCAACAACCAACAACAGTTGCTTGTAAACAATTGTTTGCAAACGATTATTCACCAACGATTACACAACAACAGCTACACGGCAACAATTTTTCGCCAATTAATATTCGCCAACAATTGTCAATTGTTATTCACAAATAATGCTCATCAACAATTGCTCGGCGGAAATAGCGCGTAATTGTTAGACGGTAAAGGTACGCAGGTACTACTTTTGAGTCTCAGTTTCCCAAAAGACCTTTTTATGCTTGTTTTTATAATTCTTCACATGAGTATTTACAATGCTCTCATCTCCTGAATATCTCAGTGGTATATGTACAGATATTTCTTAAATAATCTCTATAATATGCATTTATGCATTTCTCTATCCCACGCATTTTAGTAAAAAATATGTCGCAGGGTTCTAACACCTTCAAAATATTGCAAATTTGCTATCAAGATATAGGAAACCCAGGGTTTCCAATAGGGTGTGCAGGGCTTTGAGCGACTGTGAGTTGATGTTGATTAATAAAACGTATGTCTTCCTGATTAGCCATCGCTGGTTAAGAAGGAACAGAGAACTGGTGTTAGTAAACTAAAATAAAACTTCCTTGGAAATGATGTATTTGCAGTAATCTTGCAACTTCCCGATGTCTTTGTCCTCGGAAAGCGTTTCATACTAAACGAACCACTTCTTCAAAGAAGTACTTCCTTCCGAAGCATCGAAGATGCGGCCGACAGCTCTTTTTATTCCTTCCGGAGTTCATCGTCCATCTTCCAAACTTAGTGCAAGTAATTACATTGGTCTCGAGTGACGTATTCCGTGACGACGGTGGGCAGAATCTAAGTGACCGACGAATTACGAGAACTTCGGATCTCCACCACTAAAAAATTAAAGGATTCAGCTCGAAAATTGCTCTGATAGCGTTTCCACTTCATGAAGTTGAAGTTGGTTGAATAATCTACGTGACTAATTTTTTTGTATAAAACCACGCTCGGATTGCTTCATCTGTATAAAACCACGCTCGGATTGCTTCATCTGTATAAAACCACGCTCGGATTGCTTCATCTGTTAAGCCATCAGCTCGAACGCTGGTTGAATCCTAAACTCCTTCACCATTCATTTACCAAAGACTTTGGAGAGGGAATGAGACATAGTAGGCAAGATGAGTGAGGTAGTCTGCCTTTATTTTACTCGCCCATATTGATGTAAGTGGAAAACGTCCCTGCAGTTGTAGCAAAAAGACCCTCTGAATAAACCTTTTCATAGAATTCCATCTGGATTGATCAGGGTCAATCCCGTTACTCAGTAGCTTTCCATCTTTGAAAACCATAAACAATGTAAAAGTTAGGGAGAGGTGCTTTGTCCTTTACCAAAATACAAACAAAAGATATCGTAGCTGGAACAATTGGAACCTTACGCAAACCCAACATCGGCGCACTCCTCACCATGCAAGGTGAGGTCCTTTTCTCTTGCTTTGAGCCAAAAAGTTTACTTTGGAACACAGAGGTCCGCTTGCAAGCACACAATTATGTAAGATGGTTAAATAGTTTTAATTGTTACTCATTACACATATTATCGCTCTCATACGCGTGTGTTTGTCGAGATTTATGTAATAATACATAGTATACATAACGTAACAGCTGCGTTAATATTGTTTGAAGCAATTCCTAAGGCTCGCGTCCTGAAGCTTTATTCTGTGAGCCATCAGCCATCAAGTGTATTGTATTTTCCAATAGGTTAAATATCCTATAATATATTTTTTATATATATNGATATATATATCCTATAGTCTACAATATTTGAGTTGAGGAGGAATGGTACATTTGAACCTCATTCTTTCCACCAGTTGTTATAAAAAGCCCTGAAGAGGGAATGAGGCAAGATGAGGGGTGAGGTAGGTAGGGTTTATTCCCACTGAGACGATGCTGGAATGATATTAATGACACTATTCTAAGTGCAGCACAATGATCCTGAAAATGAAATTATGCAAATCATTCAAAAGGAGTATTTGTCATTCATCAATCAATCAATCAAAAGATGTCATTCATCAATCAGCAACACTCAGTTGCCTTCACAGCAATCAAAGAAACTGATACGAAAGTAAATGTCAGATAAATCTTTCTCAACCAAGTAACAAAAGAACGAAAATTTCAAATGCTTATTCTGCTCCATGCGGTTGGTTCGAAAAGTGAATTAAGTTGTTGTGTTGGTTCATTGTAAGCCATCCTAACGCGGAATTATTCGCAAATAAATTTGTTGCCATTTTTAAAGCGCATCAAAAGCGAAATCTTAAGTATTAATACGTTTAGTGGTTACTTAAAGTCGCGTGGAGGCCTGAATTAGGAATTTTTCTGGAAATGTATCGTATTTTAGAATTGTCGTCACAGTTAGGAATATTGTGAATCAATAAAGTAAACAACGTTCTGATTGCGAAAAAACCGAAGAGCATAACAAAAAATTCAGTGATGTTTAGTTTTGAGTGTTCATGTCCTGAATGTTGATTGAGGAAGATTTTCACAAACATAAATATGCTTAATATAGAGTATGTAATATCTTATATCTCTATTTTAATAACAGCCGCCAACAATTTTCCTTTACAGCATAAATACCTTTAATTTAATTTTTCTGTGCATGAATCTAGCGAATAATATAAAGAGGAACTATCAGAAAGAACTAAGAGAAATAGTTTATCACTTGAAATACAAAAGGAGACGTAAAGCTTTCTATTTGAAGCTTTGAAAATAGGGCGTATACCCCTGAATTTGCATTACCCTGAATTTTCAGTGAATGTAATATAATGCATTTAATTCACATTAAAACAGAATTAAATTTAAATGAACATAACGCATTTGAATGATGAATATTTATGCACCTGGATTATCCGGAAATATGAGTCAGCGATCAGAAATAACTACAGATCAAAATGAATTCAGATCAAATCTGTAGGTTTGGTAGAAAGAAGAATTTTGTTTATTAAAAGATAATGTTCATAAATGTCGGAGCAAATTTCTATGCACGCACAAAAGTATATATGTAAAGAAATACTCGTTGGGCGAGCGCAGTGCTGCCCTAAGAAAGGTTCACGACCGGAAAGGGGTCACGGAGGTCACACTATCGGTCTTTAATCGATATCTTACGGACATACTATTTCCTCACGAAAAAGGTTCTACTAAAAAGGGAACCATTCACCGAAATACTGAATTCTAGTTTTGAATGGAGTAAGTCTGAACGTGGTCAAATTAATCTCAGATCAGGGTGGCGATATGCATGTAAATTTAAAAATTTGAGTGGCATAAGTTTAGAGGGCTGTCAATTCGTGAAATCTATCGACGAAGCTGTCACATGAAAGCATTTCAAGAGTACATAGTACATAGATCCAATGCTGTAGAACCAGGTATAAAAATAACCTCGGTTTACCCTAATTCAGATTTCCTAAATCATAAAATCACTTTCATGCGAAAAGCCTATTAGTTTCTATTGTACATCCCTGATCTCGATGGAAAAAGGGTCTTTTCTATCTATTTTTAGTGAATAAAACTCCTTCCTCAATGAAATCAATAATTGTATTTGTGATATTTAATAGTTTTCAAAAGTCTGTTCTGTACTGTTCTCTATTGTAATGTGCAAATGTAATGTGTTAATGTGGTATCTTTTCTTTTGTTTCTTTCGGTGCAATTCAATGTTTTCCTGAATACGTCATATACCTTAAAACTACGATTTTCCAACGGATAAATTATTAGTCAAAGATACTTGTGTTCTGACCTAAAGGTTAAGCTTAACTACTAGTTAGCGGTATGGAGTGTATTATAAAATTATTAACGTCGTTTATTAGTTAGCAACCATTTTGACAATTAGCCTCAATTAGAATAAATACCATTAGACTAGACGCCTCAATTTAGAATAATATTCCTACCTGTTGCCATGAGATTTATTTGAACAATGTCGCATCGTAATATTACATCCTTCACTTGCATCCACAATACATTTCAATTAACCGTAATTAATATACTTTTTTGAGTACCTATACCTTTTAAGTGTAAATTAACTATTCTTAAAGAATATAATTGTAATGAATTAGTGTACTTTTGAAGCTGTATTGTATTTCTGAGTTGTTATGGTTTACAAAGCGCATTGTAGAATGAAAAGGTTAGAGATCGATGTTATTTCACCTTGGTTAGGTCCCATCTGGAATATGCGGCAAGTACATTGGATCCTTCCGATGAAACGCATATTCGCGAACACGAGAAATTGCAGGGCAAGGCGATTCGATTGCTACGATAGAAAAGCAAGCGTTGCGAAAATCCTATCAGACGCAGGTTTTTAATCTGTGAAAGAAAGGAGATTAGAAGCCAGGCTGCGATCACTTGCTAAATTCAGAGAAAGTACATTTACGGAAGACGTAATTGGTATTATGCGACCTCCCTGCTGCTTACAAAGGAACCTTTACCACTTCTCACAATCTGGCAGTTAAGGTATGCATACATTAAACTAGCAGTTGAGAATTAATCCTAATCGATCATAATTAGGTATGGTAGAGTTAACCTGAGGGTTACAGTTAACCTCCAGACTAACTATACATTTTCATAACGGGTACCTCATCTCATAAAAATCTTTCGATAGTTTGATGAAAACATTATTTCATTCCAAGACAGAGAATGAGGGCAAAGCAGTCCTTCCACGGCACAGGCACATTAGCTCAAATTACGCGGCGAACTAAACCACACGTTTTTAAGTTCCAGTCTAAATTACGCGGCACACCAAGATCTAAGGCACAGCACTCTGGGAAGCACTGGTAGAAAGAATGTGACGAAGCTTGGTCGTACATCTTACATTTCAATTATCTTAAAAAAATGCTTATTCGAAACGTAAAATTACTATCATTTTTTTAAATATAGACAATAATAATAACACAAGGATAATTGTGAGTCATCAGTTTTCAAATATTGTTCAATACGTAAAAATCAGCAATAATAAAACTGGGCAAAAATAACCCAACCAAAATTGCCAATATACAAAGACAACTATATTGATTCAGTATTTACTATTCAGAGTATAACTTATATATTATCTTTACTCTAACATGCATCTAGATCAAGCGAGAGCTTTTAATGCATCTAAAAACATGCGGATAGAAAATCTATAAGATTGATTAATTTATACAGATCTAAGCTGCTTGAAACTTGATTTCCCCACATCTACAGATTTAGCATTGCTCTATACGCATGCAAACTGATTTCAACTTCCTTATTGATTAATTCCTTTCGCGCAAACAAACTTATCGTAATTCTTGTCATTAAGCAGTAGATTGAGTCAGTTACTTCATACGTGTGTGGTATATTCTTGTTACTGAACTTTCCCACCATAAGTCTGATGGCGTCTGGATCACTAGTCAACCTTACTGCTGGCTAAAGACACCCTCAACATCTCCCTCTGGCCTACGTCTGTTTGGACATTTCTTATTTACTATGATTACTTTTCAATCATCACTATTCATGATTTCGTCATCAGAGAGGAAGGGAAAAATAAATTCGTTTCTTAAATGGAAAATATTTAGAGAGAGTTTCGCGTTTCGTTTTTGAGTCCAAATTTTTTACACGACCATTTACTTTAAAGAAATAAGTAATAAGAATTAGTATTGGCAAAAATCGATGTGGAAATGGAATGGCTAATAGATAAAATTAAATGAACCATTGTTGAAATAGAATGGGTTAGTACCAAAATGGAATTAGTGATTATCAAGTATTTAGCTGCTAGTTCCGTCGGAAACATTTCCTGAGCAGTACACTGTTGCCTATCTTCACTGTAGAAAGCCCAAGGAAAACTATTTTCATGTTTGAAAATATGCTAACTCGCGCTAATACTATGTTTCCGTAAGATTGCACACAATTTTAAATTTTCAATTCTTTGATTCATCAAAAGACGTAAATGGAAATGGATTTTCATTATTTTTACTTTATGCGACGGCTAATTTCACTGTTGTCTATCATATCATAACAATGTTTAGTTCATTTTGTGTCCGAAAACGAAATTCATCTGTCATTTACATCGAAATGTATCGCAATTATTTACTCTTCATGGTAATCACAGAGGCGACCGTCATTGGCGCCTATTCGATGTCAAAAACTCCGGGAGCGTCTGAGCTGCTGCTGTAGTAACTGAGCTGCTGCTGTAGTAACTGAGCTGCTGTAGTAACCAAATCTTTATTGATACCAACGTAAACATTTACTGCATTTACTTCGTAAATTTCGCGAAAAGCGTATGTATTTTGCAAGGGGTTTCGCCTTCTTTCTTGAAAACAAAATTCGACGATGAAAATAAGTCTGCATGAAATGTTCTTTGTTTCAATACTCCTCTCAATATCGTACGACCATGTTTTTTATTTTGATGTTCTATAAGAGACACAGGAAGACGGGTAAGGGTGACTTTGCGCAAGATGGTGCGCACCCAGAAAAAATCCCAAGGAAGAATGGACTTGAAAAAAGTCTGACGGGACCGGGAACCGAACCCGGGTCTCCCAATTAGCCGGTCGGGTGCTCTGTCCGTTGAGCTATCCCGGCAGAACATTTCTCAATTGGGAGAGCATTTCTCAAGAACAAACACGAAGGTGATTATTTTAACATTAAATAACCAACTGCAAACAATTCGTAAAATGGATAATTCTGTACCGCTGATTTAATTAATAGCTTTAAGTTAGTTTGCTTCGGCATTATTGATGGAGCTCTTTCAGACATTCAATTACTGTCGTACAATCAACCCTCTGAAGCAGCACCGTATTTCACCTACCATCTGTTGCCTGTTCTGAAAATTATGCAGAGAAATCTTTCTTTCCTTACAAAGTCGGGAGTGTTAATTGGTATTTCAGTCAATTATGTAAACATGCGATTTCACAGCATGGAAACTTGCGGCT
Organism: Ladona fulva; assembly: GCA_000376725.2. Taxonomy (NCBI): domain Eukaryota; kingdom Metazoa; phylum Arthropoda; class Insecta; order Odonata; family Libellulidae; genus Ladona; species Ladona fulva. The sequence goes on from KZ308814.1 coordinate 524,960, forward strand.
TGCAGGGTATAGGTGTAAACGTGACGAGAAAAGAAAACAAGGTCAAGAGAGTTAATGAAAGGGTAAGTAGCTTGCGTACACCGCAAGGGTATAGGGTACGTATGTAAAGGGACACATAGCAATTCTCGTGTTCCCCAAGTTCGAAGCGTGGCTTGGACGGCCAGCTGACCGTAATAGAATGACGGGCACTTGAAACCGGTATGGAAAGCAAGGACGACTGGGGAGGAGAAAGTGATGTTACGGGCGAACGTTACGACCTCCCACTCGGAATGGCCAAGTTTCGATTCCAGTTGGAATATTTGTGAAAATCCATCTCTTACATTATGACGGAGTTCTTATCACTAGGAAGGAGCCATCTAGAGTATGAAAGCTGCATACCGCGCACTCCAAGTATCCGTGAGTTGGATAAGGTATGGCGTCAGTACGTATTATCGCGATAAATATGCGGGCGTTACCAATATGCTGATATTATATCTTGAATCGTAGAATATATTTCGTTTATCTCTTCGAGTAGAGGGAAAGGTGTCTTCAGTTTACTTCATCTGGGTCTTGTTCATGGCTGTTATAGTATTTCCTACTATAACAGCCATGAACAAGACCGAGGGTAGCAACGGATTTTGACTTTCATTGACAAGTAGAACCCTAAAGGGATTGCTACCTAGGGTCAAGGAAATTGCTTATTATTACCTTGTTGGACCTAGTCTCAAATACTGCTGCGCAATATGGGATCCACATTAAGTGGGGTTAGACTCAGATTTAGAGATAGATTTAGGCCCGGACGTAGAATTGCCGTTCCATCAGTGGACATTTCTACAGCAGTGTAACGGCTGCCATCAAATCCCTCGTGGGGAATTCGCTCTTGGTGAGAAAATCTAATTACCAACGTAAGTTTTCCGAAAAATTCATCGGTTCAGAATTTTTATGCGAAGTGGACGATATTATGATTCCCGTAACAACGAGCGCGATCTCCGAGAGGCATCGACGAAGCTTTACAAGTAATTATACGCTAAAACAGATATTTACTTCTGGTCGTTCTTTCCGCATGCCCTTAGAGAAGTTCATAGGTTAGATTGGGTAAGGTGTTAATACACCACTTGCCATACGCCACTGGCAACTTGCAGAGAATAAATCTCATAAATCTAAATTCCTGTAACGCTCAGTTGGTTGCTATGATAAGGATCATTCTTAGGGTAACAGTGCTGCACTTGCATGGAATCCATTTAGCTTTCTAGGAAACGAAAAAGACTTAGGACACCTTACTCTTCATCCTGCCTCATTTCCTCAGCAAGGCTTTTGGTAACTAATGGTAGAGAGGATGGGAACCTAACCAGCCATCGGGATGATGACTTTGTGGACAAACAAACTGCGAGGATTAAAAAAGAGGTTTTCATCGACAATCCTGGAACTCATCCCTCGGCAGGGCCCCTCTTGTCCAATGACTAAGCGCCATCCCGTAACACTTTTCCAGCTCTTAAATTTCATCTGTTATTATTCGCTTTCACTTTGCCCGTTTCCCGTCCTTCAAACCATTCCAAGTGCTCAATCGCTTTCGCTACAAGAAAGCGATTCGACGACGAATCTATTACGCACCGCCTTCAAACGGTTCTGCGACCTTATTAGACCGCTTTTCTGCATGGCCTCGTTGCGGGCACGAGCATTTATAGCGAACTCGCCTCCATTGCGCGTAGGCGTGCCTGAGGTGGTAAACGAGGTGTACTCATTTCTTGGTGATTCAATAAGAACTTGAAATGAGGGACACATTTATGTATCATTAGCAAAGGAATATAGAATGATACGTAACGCAACTTGTGTTAATGTTAAATCGAATTATTACAGGTATTGTTGACTAATTTGACCCTTCCTCAGATACTGATGATTATGAACGTTCTAATAGGTGATTCCAGTCCCGAATCGGCCAAATTAACTCACCCAGTTAAGAAATAATCATTCATGATCCGACAGAATCTATCTTTCAATTTGATAAATTTTATATTATAGGAAACACATAAAAAACGTAGTGATGGCGGTGACTTCGTAAAAGAATTTTCGAATGAAACAGCTGACAGATTTACTCAATTTAGTATGGGCGTATCTAAAAATTTGCCAAGGGGGGAGCACTTTAAGCCAATTTCCTTATGCACTCATCTCCAGTTTACTTTAAAAATACTATTTTTTCGTGAAAAATTTTATAGTAGACTTATAGCGATTTCACAATAATTTCAAAAGCATATTTAAATTAATTTTAAGATGAATTATTTTTTCAAACATTACCCGACGGTCGGTCTTAGATGTAGGGGCACCACACGTATCACTAGTTTTAGAGGGCCTCGCCGTCAGCGGGACCCAAAATGTAGTACGTTTTGTCGTTTCTATGGTGAATTGACGAGGCCTCTGTTATTCGCAAGTTGTTAGCCCACTCTTAAGACCCAAAAAACCATTGCAAAACTTAAATTACGTTTATATAGAAAATGGTCACGAATGGTCACAGTTATCTTCACAAGTACGGAAGGCGTTCAAAAAGTACTCGGAGGGTAATTATTATCGCTGGTAAAATAAGTATTGTTATGTCTCATTGAGTGATTTTGTCAATTTATCATTATTATTGCAGCAAACTTTCACGATAACATTACTCCTCGTGATTCCTGTTTGAATCCTTTCGAGATGCAGCAAATCCGTACAAGTTTTCATCTTTCTTTCTTCCTTCTACGAGCCGATTCCCTTTGAACCATATTTATTGATAAAAATATTTTTAATAATCCCGCTACAGTTAACCCCAGACAGGACGACCATTTGAAGGAAAAAGTAGTACCGAGCGTAATTTCTAGGTACTAATGATGTCTCACGAACCCCATAGGATATCCTGAAATATGATACAGTGCGCGGGGAATATTGGAAGAATGTATAAAAGACATAGCTACGCACTTCTTTGCATTTAAGTCGAGCTGCCAATCACTGCACCCACCTGAATTAACGTTTAGATCGTTCTGTAAGCAAACGGTCTCATCCTGTGACACGACCTCTCTGTATATAACAGTATCATCAGCGAATAGCCTAACCTTACACTTAACGTTATCCACTAAATCGTGATTGTAGATTAGATTAGGAACAAAAGCTGTCCTAATACGCTTCCCTGAGGAACACCGGATGTGACGCAAACCTCATCAGAAAACATTCTGTCCAAAGCGACACGCTGCGATCTGTTTCCGAGAAATGATTCTATCCATCCAACAACTTTCCGTCATCTCCGTAAGCCTTCAACTTATGCATTAGTTTTCCATGGGATGCTCTATCGAAAGCTTTCTTGAAATATATTTATCTGTTACATTACGAGTTACGTTACTCGTATTTGTATTATTTTTTGATTGAAATTTCAAACTAACGCACTCCCTCCATATTCAACTGCTCTGGAGCAACGATCTTTATATTAATATCGAAATGAAAGAAGTGAATCAGCGAGTAAGTTTCACTAATCGATGGAAGATATGAAAAGATTGCCGAAACTCTTCATTGACGAGATGAGAAAAATAGCCGACCGCTGGGAACGATGAATAGCTGATAACGGGGACTGCATTGAATGCAAAATATTGCTATTTTTAGCGGAAGAAATAGTAATATCCTGCGACTTCCTTTTCCATATCTTGACGAATAAAGTTTTATTCTTCTGTCCTCTGCTAGAGCATAAACAAAAATCAAGGAAATTAAATAAAAGATAACAGCTAAGTTCATGCCTGCGATAACACCAAAACCACTAAGGTATGACTGATGCTGAAATAATCCTTTTCAAGCCTTTTAAATACTATGGGAAGTGTTACTCATAGGGTTATGTCGCTAATTTCAAAGAAAGTAAAATCTTACTCCGTTGACAGAAAATAATCTTATATTAATAATTTTCTGTCGACGGAGTCAGATTGTGTTTTCTTTGAACTAATATCTTTCTAAATGATTTGGCGAAGGGAATGAAATCGAAAATCAAGCTTTTTGCTGATGATTGTATAATTTATAGAGAAATAAATAGTGAGGAATATAGTAAAATACTGCAAGATGACATTCTAAGAGTTGAGATGTGGGCTTCAAAGAATGGAATGATGATAAACGCGAAGAAAAGTAATCATATTACATTTACAAATAAAAGGAAGGAGAGAGAGATTAGCTATGAGTTAAACGGTGAAAAAATTCCAAAAGTAAATAAATGCAGATATTTAGGGGTTATACTAACGAAGAATTTGGACTGGAGTACTCATATAAACAAAATTATTTCAAAAGCATTTTAAAATTTACATTTCGTGATGAGAAATCTAAGAGGTAGTAGTAGGAACGCGAAAGAATTAGCATATAAAACAATAGTAAGACCGCTACTAGAATATGCGACCAACGTATGGGATCCTCATGATAAACTTAACATTATAAAGATAGAGAAAGTACAAAGAAAAGCAGCTAGATATACATTAGGGAGACATAAGAAAGAAGACAGCGTTACAGAGATGTTGGAGACGCTCGGTTGGGAATCACTGGAAAAAAGGCGAAGGATTAATCGATTAGTAGGCATATTTCAGGTAAGAAACGGAGGAGAGGCATGGACAGAATTGAAGGACAGGATAGAGGAACCACAATATATTGCTCGAGGGGATCATGAACATAAGTTTAAGCTTAGGAAACAACGAACAGATATCGCGAAGTATTCTTTTATAAATAGAGGAGTAAAAGACTGGAATATGTTACCTGAAGAGGCCTTTAAACCCTACCCGAAAAGCAGAAAAGACTTCAGACAAATTTGCTTTAAATTACTATAAAATATTCTAAGATTGTTGTTTTAGTTTAGTGTATCTATTGCATTGTATAACGCTGCCACCACACTATATTAACTGTGGCAGTAAATAAACAGATAAGATTTTTTGTTCATGGTTTGGGCAGCTGTGCTTGGACAAATCGTAGAGTGGTGAAAGACTTCATCTAAGTGATGAACTTTGGAGAGCTAAATTTGATTTGATTAATTGTGTATGTTGTATTATTATTGAATGATTGACAAGAGTTTTAGTGTATCCGACAGCGTCATTGTTTTGTATTGTATTTTTAGGTGAGGGTGGAAATTGTCCAAATCTTACCACCGGAACATTGTTCTATTTGTAAGATTATCTAAATAAATAAATAATAATGTTTAGGTTCCACCAAATAACGCCAGAATTGCTTAATTATATAAGGTCATTTCACAGTTCTTACATGGACTTCTCAACTAATTCCATTCCGGTTAAGCGGGGAATGGAAGGAAGAACTTACTAACTCTTCTTCTTTACTAATAACCCACATTCTCTATTTATAGCTAACAGTTGAGGACTCAGTACTATGGCAAAACGTGTTATGACAAATAATTAACCACAAAAAAATCACTCACAAGGTTATAAAACCATATTTTTGTTCTAATATTTTAGTTGTTATATCATGTGTGGAAAGATTAAAATAGGATGATTAGTAAGGAATTATTTTCAAAATTTCATTTACAGATTCTATCATATATACAAAAAAACATTAAAATCGCCCATAAAAATGGCAACAAAAATCTAAAAAGTCCTATAAAATATTTTCCGAATCCTTTTACCTCTTGCGTCTTTATGTCTTTGATTTTTTTAATATTCCTTTATTAAATACCAACCTTTTTAAAAACAACAGACCCGATGCTGTAGCCATGCTACGAAACCATGGTCGAGTGTACGTTGTTTTTGTGTGGTACAGTAAAAAGTTCGCTCTAATGGAGCATTTTAATATTTTTAATATTAATAATTACCACAAGGTTACCCCTGACTCTGTATCCTTTTGAAAAACATTTAACTTTAGGTACAAAAGATTTACACGCTGAAAGTTTTTATGCGGAAAGTTTGGCTTCGATATTTCTATCATTCATTGATACTATCTATTTTTTCAAGGCCGACAAAAATTCCTTCTGTCAACTAAGCATCACAAAGTCGTGTAAAAATCTTCCCTAGATAGTTAAAGATAACAGCCATATTCATGACTTCGATTAGTGAAACTTACCTCCTTCCTTGCCAATTGCTTTCACAAAATTTCTCAGTAATCCAAATTTAATACGAAGCGGAGGTAAAAGAACTCTTTGCCGTTCAACCAGAGGGTTGAACTTGATATTATTTTTGCCAATGTGCTCTCTATAAACAGCGATTTGGGATATCAATAAAGTAGCTGATTACCCTTGCAATTGGCGCCAACTCCAAATTTTCGAACCGGTCTTTCTTTCAACCGGTCTGATTTAGAATGAATCGAATTTGAATCTTCACTACAGATTGGAGGTCCAAAGTAGGAATGCATTCTACTACATACTGTGATTAAGGTAATGTACCATCGCATTCTATAGCTGAAAAAGTTTCAATGGAAATCGCTCGTAACAATTAAAATTTTATTCCGAGCTGAATTACCCGGCATTGCCGGAAAATAAAGTTATATTTTGAGGAAAGTTTTCCCTGACGCTCAATAATAATACAATCCAGAAACTAAAATTTCTGGCGATTCACTTACTTCTTAGGATTTCTTCTGTCAAAACATTGTAATAATGCAGAATGTTTAGTAGAGAGTAGCATGTAAGTAATTATTCTTCTTAACAATAAGAAAGACCACAGATAAAGTATGTAAAAGATAAGGTCTTACTAAGGTAATGAAAAAAAAAAACGTAAGGTATAAGGCATATGCATTAAGCTCATTCCTTTATAATCCACTGTTATAATTAGAATTTAGAATGCATTTGTTATGGCCTTGTCTTCTCCATGTGAGGGGTTACTTAGTCTATCTATGGAGTGAACATTTTCAAAGCACCAAATTTTTCCCAAAAATCCGTTCCAAAAACGACAATTATTGACTTGCGAAGTTTGATAACTGTGCGATTTACGCTCGCATTTATAATCCAAATAACTACCGCCATCAGCACTTCCTCACGCGGGAAAACTCGCAAAAAAGAATCCAAAAATATTTCGATGAGAAATCGCTTCCTCAAACGAAGATGGCGACGATCGCTTTGCGCGCCCATTAATTTTCCATGAGAGTGAATTCCCACCTCAGCTAGCTGCACGTGCTTTTTGTATAAAAATAGGTCAAGTGCAAGCCGGAAAGAAAACAAAAACAGCTCAAACCACGCGCCGGAACCGGTTTCTCTGGATCTCGCGATGTCTCCACATACTTACACCGTTAAGGAGCAACGCAAGGAAAACAGAAACTGAAATTGGGCTGTTTTTTAATAAATGAGGGTGAAAGGGCGTTTCAATTTAAAAATTTGATGTTTTTGCGATCGGCAGATGGCGAAGGCAGTGCCTCTCAGCCTTTTGCTTCATGTGTTAGTACACCTCCAGTGCACTAAACCATACGATTGCGTGTTTTAGTCAGATTTACAATAAATGAAGAACGAAAAGCTGCGGTAACAATAAAACGTATTCCCTTCGAGAGTAATTTTCATATACATCGTGAAATATTTACAGAAAGAGAAATAAAGCGCCAGAATGATGTAAAATTATAACCATATGTTAAATTTGGATATTTCACAACGGTTGGGCATACTGAATCCAAACCGATTGTAACAGAAACCGAATAACCGGTTTTTCACGTGATTCTCGCTAGGAAAAATAAATGGCTTATTGCTTAGGTTAATCGGTTTTGTTACACCTAAAAAGGGGCATATAACAGTCTAAAAGTGTAAACACCGTTTATTTAAACCTTTATGTTGAGCAAAAAGCTAGAAAAATCCAATAAATGTTTTCTTTCAATAGTATATGGCTAATGCTCAAAAATAAAGATAGCAAGCGTAAAATTTGATTTTCCTTAATTCCTTCCTAATTACCATATAACTAATTTTTAACACAATCGGAAGACTTTTGTTGATTCTCCATCTGCGTCCTGGATGTGAAATTAGGGTTTTGCAGCACTAAAATCTCTTGAAATATAAATGTGCTCACGCTGCAGAGCGCACCAACATTTTGTTCCACGAAATTATTAATTACAATAAAAATAATGACGTTTTATTAGGCGAATCGTACATATAAAAAGCAAATGTCCGTCCGTCCGTCCGTCTGCCCGTTACCCTATTTATCTCCAAAACGGCTTGACTTGAGATCTGAAACAAACTGCATTCTGTTTCTACAATATTGAAACCCTCAGGAAAAATATTCTCATCTCTGTAAAGACCCGGGTTCGAACCCAGGAGCCCATAATACGTTCCCATAAGAAGTGTACGTAAAATAAGTTTTCGTTACCCGTAGAGGTTGTTTCTTTCACAAAATTAAATTAGAATCAATTGTCCTACGAAATTGAGACAAGTATCACAAGAAAGGAAAATGATCATAGAATCCTATTTTAGTCGTGAAATATTTATATAAATTTGATATGGGTAGCAACGGATTTTGACTTTCATTGACAAGTAGAACCCTAAAGGGATTGCTACCTAGGGTCAAGGAAATTGCTTATTATTACCTTGTTGGACCTAGTCTCAAATACTGCTGCGCAATATGGGATCCACATTAAGTGGGGTTAGACTCAGATTTAGAGATAGATTTAGGCCCGGACGTAGAATTGCCGTTCCATCAGTGGACATTTCTACAGCAGTGTAACGGCTGCCATCAAATCCCTCGTGGGGAATTCGCTCTTGGTGAGAAAATCTAATTACCAACGTAAGTTTTCCGAAAAATTCATCGGTTCAGAATTTTTATGCGAAGTGGACGATATTATGATTCCCGTAACAACGAGCGCGATCTCCGAGAGGCATCGACGAAGCTTTACAAGTAATTATACGCTAAAACAGATATTTACTTCTGGTCGTTCTTTCCGCATGCCCTTAGAGAAGTTCATAGGTTAGATTGGGTAAGGTGTTAATACACCACTTGCCATACGCCACTGGCAACTTGCAGAGAATAAATCTCATAAATCTAAATTCCTGTAACGCTCAGTTGGTTGCTATGATAAGGATCATTCTTAGGGTAACAGTGCTGCACTTGCATGGAATCCATTTAGCTTTCTAGGAAACGAAAAAGACTTAGGACACCTTACTCTTCATCCTGCCTCATTTCCTCAGCAAGGCTTTTGGTAACTAATGGTAGAGAGGATGGGAACCTAACCAGCCATCGGGATGATGACTTTGTGGACAAACAAACTGCGAGGATTAAAAAAGAGGTTTTCATCGACAATCCTGGAACTCATCCCTCGGCAGGGCCCCTCTTGTCCAATGACTAAGCGCCATCCCGTAACACTTTTCCAGCTCTTAAATTTCATCTGTTATTATTCGCTTTCACTTTGCCCGTTTCCCGTCCTTCAAACCATTCCAAGTGCTCAATCACTTTCGCTACAAGAAAGCGATTCGACGACGAATCTATTACGCACCGCCTTCAAACGGTTCTGCGACCTTATTAGACCGCTTTTCTGCATGGCCTCGTTGCGGGCACGAGCATTTATAGCGAACTCGCCTCCATTGCGCGTAGGCGTGCCTGAGGTGGTAAACGAGGTGTACTCATTTCTTGGTGATTCAATAAGAACTTGAAATGAGGGACACATTTATGTATCATTAGCAAAGGAATATAGAATGATACGTAACACAACTTGNTGCGTATCAAAGACTAATTTATACATAAACAATACTTTTGTCATATTTTTACGTCCGGATAACTTTTTTCCTCCCCTATTGCACGCTCCGATTCCAGTAAGGCATACTTATTGTTAGACAATAGGTTAAATACTAACAAAACTATTGCATTCTATCCAGAAACAACAATAACAATTAATTATGAGAAATCTCAGCCTTGCCCAACAAAAAATTTATCGCGTGTCGTTACTAAATCATCGTAGCACCCAGCCGCCGCGGACCAAATCGTAACGGGACCAAATTGTCGTGGGACCAAATCGTAGCGGATCAAATCGTAGCGGACCAAAGTTCCAAGGAGCCAATTAGAGTTGGACGAAGCCAACATTGCATAGGAAGCAAATATTAATTCATTAGCGACTGAGAAAACTTAAAGCTTGCAGAGGAAACCTAGAGTTCGAACAGCAAAGGTATAGAGAAGTGCGAAAGCTAGTTAGGGAAGAACCTCAAAAAGAATTTCAGGAATATCGATCTAGAACCTTGTTGGAATCACTAGGTGGCGATCAGAAAGAATTTTGGTCGTATGGTCGTGAGGGTCGTGGAAGTCATTCTTCCGTACCTAGCCTAATAAGCGAAGAGAGTATTACCATCAATAATTCGATAGAAAAAGCGAACTTAATTAATCAGCATTATCAGAAATGCTTCACTGTTGACAGTGGCCAATTTAATGATTTTACTACACGCATTAATTCGGTAATGAGTCCCACTGAGTTATCAGTGGGTAAAAATCTAAATCTACCAATCTTGCAGAGTAAATCTAAATCTACTAACCTTGCAGGGTAAATCTAAATCTACTAACCTTGCAGGGTAAATCTAAATCTACCAATCTTGCAGGGTAAATCTAAATCTACTAACCTTGCAGAGTAAATCTAAATCCTCGGTGGTAACGGCCTCTCGATGGAAGCACCACGGGTTTAGATAAGTAATAGATAGTAAAGCCCGTAATTAGTGAGATACTCTCCCTCACCAAAACTCTTATTTCCTTATAATATTTACAAAGATTAATTTTTTAATTAATTTTTCACACTTGTTATTCCTTTAAGATTAATTAAAGAGAAAAGGAAAGAGTATATTCAAGGAAGAATCTCTGAAACTCAAGGTTGTCAAAAACATTCACGATGAGCAGAAAATGGGGAGAAAGGAAACGGCGTAAAAATACAAAATCAGTATACAATATAACATAGATGCACTGAGACGGGGAAATTGCTAACAATAAAACATTAAACATCTTAATGTAAAAGTAGATACACCTTAATATTAAAAAGCGAACCAGATAACACGATTTGGGTGGAGGACCTCTGTCTGGGGAAGTTGTCTAGATTTTATAACGTGTACTCACAAAATACCATTCTTTGGAAATCGACCAGCGGGTGCCTTGGTAACCATCAAAAATGGTGCCAAATATCTTACATAGATGAGTGGGTATCCACCATGGAGTGCAGGTGGCGCTACTGAAGAAAGTTGTTATTACCATAATGTGCTGCTATTTTTCTAATGACAACATACAAAATTTTAGACTGATGTCATGTATCTTAGGGGAAATTCTTAGAAAGTAACTAGAAGTCTTTGCAAAAAATAACATGCAGTGTTGCCCGTAAGTAATGAAACTTTTTCTACAAATGTATTATATAGACATTAAAAAATATAAAATTCTTTTTTGAAGCCATAAACCAGTACATACAATATGTTATTGGGAATTCATTAGCACGGTCATATCGAGGCCCTCAGCTAGGGCCCCTAATTATAAATCGGTCCCTGGTATCACTTTAAGTCAGTCCATCACTGCCTTTACTTATTCGTATCACTTTTGTCCTTCTACTTCTGTACTTCTCTTGGAATTATCATTCATTCCATTCCACCGGTTTAATCTCGTTTTACAACTGTAATGAATAGAGCCTTCAGAATTACAAACCATTTACGTGAATCTAATTTGTATAAATATCTGGGTGTGGACGTGCTAATCTACAGATATAAGAATACCAGCCCGGAAAGTGGGAGGCCTGGGTTTGAGTCGCCATTTTTCACTTACCTTTATCCTTGCTTTTTAAGACGCACACCGCCTCGCGCTGTCGAACTTCTTTCCCTGATCCGCATTAATCTATGTTAATGAGTTATAATATGAAACTAAGTAAACTGCTATTGATTGATCTATCTTCAAATATTTTTTCCTGAAATTTGTTTGGTTTTATTTTTGGAGTTATATTGTTCAGGTAATAATGAAGATAGAATATATAAGAATATCAACTGTTAATTTAAAAAACGATGAGATGATAGTATAGTATCCCTGTACATTTCATCTTCATTAGTAAATAAAGAAATAAAACCACAAAAGTGAAACTAATCAAATATCAAGTTAAGTCACATTGTAAGATATGGCCTATGAGATATGGAAGATAAGTAATTTTGAAATATACGGCGTATATATATGATATAACTTTTATATTATATATGATACAACTTTTCATTGCCAGTAACCCGCTGATACGCATCTTAGCAATTAATATAACTTAATTTCTTAATAAAAATCACAAAATGAAATATTGCCCAAAATCACATATATTTCCTAGTAATAACAAAAATAGCGACATGGCTGAGACAGCAAAAGCATTCCCTTGACAGCGTGGAAGAGACGCGGTATGGCAGTTGGAGTGGTTAGAATTCCGGAAAGTGGGAGACCTGGGTTCGAGTCCCAGTCACGTTGTTATTTTTATTATCATTACATAATTTTATTATCATCATTACTATATACACCCGTTGTGATTCTGCCGCGTGGTTCTTCCGTGCTTAGTAGTATACCTTTCCTTCGTCACATATATTTGTTTAAATTAGCACTGAATATATCATAGTGTAAATGTAGATGCAAATGTACGTAATATAAAGCGTAAAATTTTCAACTATTTCATCCATTGCCAACCAAATAACTATTCGGCGAAAGTCCGGACTCAAATTTAACCCGAATCTATCGCTGTATTTTGTCTTTAGAGTTTATTTCTTTACATTCCGATCATTGATTCGTAAACACCAAACTCAATGTCTCGAATCACGTGCAACCAATGTTTAGGCAGGTCACGTTGAGTTGTCACGTGACGTTTGTAATTATTATTTCATTAATATCGAGCACGGGCGAATCAAGTTGGGAGGGGGTTGGAAGGGTGAATCACCCCCTAATGATTATTTCATAGCCATTGCCTAGGACCTGAGAAGGAGCTTGAGTTGAGAGCACATTGTGAAGTTTTCCTATGATCACTAGACATCTCCATTTCTTACAAAAAAGGGCATTTTTAAATTTATAGAGTAGTATTGTTAAAAGTGCTCCGACAGCTTAGGTCATTTCGCACGAATGCCACCACCGGGAATCAAACCCGGAACCGCTTTCACCGAAGTCGAACGCGTTACCCACTTAGCTAACCAGGAGCCCTTTTTAAAATTTAATTGGAGATGAGTTCATAGGGAAATCGCTGAACCATTGCCAAGTTTATTGACCCGCCCCTGATATCAGATGGAACGTCATCAACGGAAACCTAAAATATTTCAATAATATTGAATATGTTGGTTATCTCGTTATTGAACAATGAAAGTTCGATATTTCAAATTGTTTAGGCCGAGGATGTCATACTACGTGTGTCTCATTGTTCGCCTCACTTGCTAATGCCTACAACCGGCCCTGTTCCTACTTCACTAAGAGGGAGAACACGGCAAGAAAGTGGTCTGTTACTTGAGCGTCGGTAGAATACGTGCATTCGTCTTCGTAACATCGCAACTTTATTTTTCTTGGGCCCGTAATTCATCACGTTGGGGAAGAAACAAGGCAAGGATTGCGGCATCAGCCATAATAGCGACAGAGAGAATTATCACGTTTTGATGATAGACTACCAATTTGGTGAATCCTGGCCGTGCCGAAATCAGTGACTGTGCAGACGTGAAGAGCAAACGTCCTGGAGAGGCCAACAGCCTTGACGAGACAGACCGAAGAAATAATTGGCGACGGGACTTTCGCTCCTCCTCACCCACGCCCTCTGCTTACGTCACCAAACACAAGAGGGTGGTGCTCCTCCCTCGTTTCCCGCCATTTCGGGGTAAACAGCCTTTCGGAATACACCGATATTCACGCTCTATCCAACTGTTCCTCGGATTCTACGTCTGCTTAAGACGTACATAAAAATGTAAATAAAAATGATCAGTTTGATACAGAAATAATAATTCATAGAAAAATCAAAAAATGACTTTCAAGTAATTTAGAGTAGCAATACTCATACGGGAAAAGTGTCTCATCAGTTAAAATGTGACTGGGGAAATGACAATAAAATCAAAGAAATATTCTGAACATACAAATTAAGCACAAAATTATTCACAAAAAATTGATTTGTGCTATATTTTATACGAAATCAAAATGTAGTATGTGTGTGTGTGTGTGTGTGTGTATATATATATATATATATATA